>CAUYQU010017418.1:0-20212 GCA_963574635.1 Cheracebus regulus | reverse complement strand
GGCTGTTGAAACTTGTGCATGCTTCGCGAAGTTCTCGTGTTGTGTTTTTCAGCTCCATCAATTCACTTATATTCTTCTCTAAGTTGTCCATTCTCGTTAACATTTCATTAAATCTTCTTTCAATGTTCTTAGTTTCTTTGCATTGGGTTAGAACATGTTCTTTTAGTTCACAGAAGTTTCTTATTATCCACTTTCTGAAGCCGGATTCTGTGAGTTCATCACACTCAACCTCCGTCAAGCCTTGTTCTCTTGCTGATGAGGAGCTGCGATCCCCGGTAGGAGGAGAGATATTCTGATTTCGGGTGTTCTCAGCCTTTTTGCACTGGTTTCTTCCATTTTTGTGGATTTATCCACCTGTCGTCCTTGTAATTGCCGACTTTCAGATTGGGTCTCTGAGTGGACGTCCGGCTTGTTGGTGATGAAGTTTTTTCTGTTTCTTAATTTTCCTTCGGGGGGCACCCCTTCCCTACAGAGCTGGGCCTTCCCGGGTTCAGCTGTGCTTGTTCTCAGTCCTCAGCACTTCCAATTGCTGTTCTCCTTGTGGGGATGGGACCGGCCGAGCCCGACTAAAAGGGCATCCAGTCCTGTACACTCTGCACCGAGAAGCGCTGCGCCGGCCAAAAGAGTCGCGCTGGCGACCCGTGTGGCTCCTTCACCGGGAATCTCCCAGTTTGTGGGAATCAAAAATTCATCTGCAATTGCGGCATCCACTCGCTCTCTGCGCTTTCCCTGGGAGCTACAATCCTGAGCTGCTGCTACGCAGCCGTCTTGGATCTCTCTCCACCCGGTGATGAAGTGTTTCTTAGTTTTCCTTTGGCGGATGCCCCTTCCCCACAGAGCCTGACCTTCGTGGGTTCACTGTGCTTGCTGTGAAATTCTCAGTCCTCAGCACTTCCAATTGCTGTTTTCCTTGTGGGGATGGGACCAGCCGAGCCCATCCGTCCCGTATACTCCGCACCGGGAAGCACCGCGCTGGGGCACCAGCAAAACAGCTGCGCCGGCCAAAAGAGTCGCGCCGGTGACCCGTGTGGCTCCTCTGCCGGGAATCTCCCAGTCTATGGGCAACAAAAATTCATCGGAAAGTGCAGCGTCCACTCGTTCTCTGCGCTTTCATTGGGAGCTACATTCCTGAGCTGTTGCTAATCGGCCATCTTGGATCTCTCCTCATCTTTTTTAATTAAAAATTATGTTTTCAATTTTTTGAGTGGATAGACATTTCAGCTCAATTAGTGGTAGTCATTGTGCACCTATCAGTGCTTTTGTCATCTTGTTAGTTCTAAAAATTTGACGTCATTTCCCATATCTGGAGTCGATCTCAGTGAAGTGGTTGAGAGCATGACTCTTGAGTCAGCCAGTCCTGGGGTCAGTATTACGTTCTGGCTGTTTGAACTCTGGCAAGTTACTTATCTGGGCTGGGCGTGGTGGCTCATGGCTGTAATCCCAGCACTTTGGGAGGCTGAAGTGGGTGGATTGCTTGAGGCCAGGAGTTTGAGACCAGCCTGGCCAAATGGTGAAAACCCATCTCTACTAAAAATTAGTAGAAAATTAGCCAGTAACACCAGCTACTCAGGAGGCTGAGGCAGGAGAATCGCTTGAACCCGGGAGGTGGAGGTTGCAGTGAGCTGACATTGCACAACTGCGCTCCGGCCTGGGCAACAGAGCAAAAAGAAAATACTTCTGTCTCAAAAGAAAATAACTCAGACAAGTTACTTACCTGAACCCCAATTTCTTTATCTGTAAACTGTGCATGATAACCTTACCTATTCCATAAGATTATCGCCTGAATTAAATAAGGCAATGAGTATAAAAACTGCTTAGCACCATGTGCATAGTAGGCAGTCAATACATCCTGCATAATATAGTTATTTTATCTATTTCTATGTGTCAATAGAGTCTTACATTTTCACGAGCCACATAATGTCAGTATTTTATAGCTTGCCTAGCTATGTCCTTACTACTAGAAATGGATGTTGTTTTCAATTTTTCATTAGTAGACGAAATAGACTTGAATTATTCAAGAGAAGAGGCTCTCCCAAACCAGAGAGTCATGGGTAAAAGCTAAGGTGACTATGATCCGCTAATAAAAAAACTACAGCATTTAAAATCAGGACTGTTTCAGAAATCTTGGAACATTATTACGGATAACAATTTAGCAAGTGGGTAAAAACAAATGGCATGGTATCCCGATAAATATTTATTAGTTTGTTTTAAATAAAAAATTGTTTTGGTCGGGTGCAGTGGCTCACGCCTATAATCCCAACACTTTGGGAGGCCTAGGTGGGCGGATCACCTGAGTTTGGGAGTTTGAGACTAGCCTGATCAACAAGGAGAAACCATGTTTCTACTAAAAATACAAAAATTAGCCGGGCATGGTGACACATGCCTGTAATCCCAGCTACTCAGATGGCTGAGGCAGGAGAATCGTTTGAATCTGGGAGGCAGAGGTTGCCAGTGAGCCGAGATTGCACCATTGCACTCCAGCCTAGGCAACAAGAGCAAAACTCCATCTTAAAAAAAAAGAGAGACAATCTGGATAATTGGAGAACTGTACTCATTTAACCAGATCCTAAAATAAATTAGTAGTTGTTTACCCAGTATTTCATGTTTCCAATACTTCCCAGCCTCCTTGTCAGTTTAGGGCCATGTGACTAGTCCTTCCCTGTAGACTGTGAGCAGAAGTGATTGTTTGTGCCACTACACTTAAGCCTGGGCAACATAGCAAGACACCATCTCTTTTTTAAAAAAACAAATATAAAAGACTTTTATTCATTATGAATACTTTTATCATATATAAAAATATAAAGAATTTCCTCCATTGTATAGAGTACAGGAAAATTTTATTGAGAACTTAATTCAGTGGCAAGCATTGTTAAAAATATATCATTCTAATATAGTACATAAAAATCTAAGTGAATTATATGTATTAACATTAACTCATTATAGCCTTAAAAATAACCGTACAAAATGGATGCTATTATTATCCATTTCACAGACGAGGACACTAGGCACAGATGGGTTAAAGACTTGCCCATGAGTACACAGATGGTGAATGGCGAAGCCAGAATTTGAACCTAGGCAGTATTTCTGGAGCTGCATGTACAGCCTTTGCTAATTCCAAGCAACAACATTTTGAATCTATGAATTTTGTGGTCGGATTTTGTGATTTGTTTTTTTCCCCATATGTCTCGCTTACAGTGCTTGAGTCACGTTTCCTCTTTGATGCCTTCGAAAAGTGACTCTTTAGTTTGGAAACCAATTAAAATTCTTGCCCTAAGAAATGATATATTTTAAAACATGAGTAAACATACTATGAGCTGAGGATCAGTGCTTTAATTCCAACCAATTCAATTCTGCAAAGTATTTGTTGAGTAACTACTATATGCCAAGCTCTGTATTGTGTACTGGGACTACAATAGAGACGCTTTCCTTGTCTCGTAGGACCAAGCCACCATTACTGAGGGTTTATGGTATTTTCCTAAGGTATGTTAGTGAGGGGAAAAAATCAGGACCATAGTGTTTTCTAGCTATACTAAGCTGCTAAGGAGGAACTTAGAAATTAAAACTGAAAATTTAATAATGTTTATTTACTCATTTAAAATACTAATAAACCAGCCAGGTGCCATGGCTCATGCCTGTAATCCCAGCAGTTTGGGAGGCTGAGGCAGGTGGATCACCTGAAGTCAGGAGTTTGACAACAGCTTGTCCAATATGAGGAAACCCCATCTCCACTAAAAATGGAAAAATAAGTCAGGTGTGGTGATGGGCACCTGTAGTCACAGCTACTTGGAAAGCTGAGGCAGGATAATCGCTTGAACCCAGGAGGCAAGGGTTGCAGTGAGCCGAGATCACACCACTGCACTCCAGTCTGGGTGACAGAGGGAGATGCCATCTCAAAAAAATAAATAAAGTAACATAAAATCAAATACTAATAACCCATTATACTGCAGGTTAACAATAATATGTTTTATGGGCTGGGCTCAGTGGCTCATGTCTGTAATCCCAGCATTTTGGGAGGCTGAGGCAGGTGGATCACAAGGTCAGGAGTTTGAGACCAGCCTGGCCAATATGGTGAAACCGCATCTCTATTAAAAATAATAATAAATAATAAAAATTATAAATAATAGTATGTTTTATGAAAACAATTATTTCCAAAAAAAAAAATGGTGAAAAGAGTGACGTTGGTTTTCTCTTCTTCTTTTGGCTAATCTCCACAATATCATACTTAATAGAAGACAGGTTCTCATATTACTTCTGCATTCAATCTATTGCAATATGTTGTTTTAGTTGAAATATATGAAGAACATCTGCCCTCACACAGGTAGTTGGAAAAAGAGGGAGATTTTAGTAGTCATTTCAGATTCAGATAAGTGTGGAGTTTCTTTTTTGATATTACACCAAAACTTGACAAGTTGCAGTTTCCTAAAGGTTAGTAGCAATTTGAGATCTGACCTTCACATACTGCTATATTAAAACCAATTTATCTGGCCAGGTGCAGTGGCTCATGCCTGTAATCTCAGTGCTTTGGGAGGCTGAGGAGGGTGGATCACCTGAGGTCAGGAGTTCAAGAGCAGCCTGGCCAACATGGTGAAATCCCGTCTCCACTAAAAATACAAAAATTATCTGAGCATGGTTGCACATGCCTGTAGTCCTGGCTACTTGGGAGGCTGAGGCAGGAGAATCACTTGAACCCAGGAGGCAGAGGTTACAGTGAGCCAAGATTGTGCCATTGCACTCCAGCCTGGGCGACAGATCGAGACTCTGTCTCAAAAAAAAAAGTAAATAAATTTACCTATCATGCTTTGAATAGGTATTTCACCACTGCATGATTGTATAATATCACATATTGTTCATTCAGATAACATTGGTTTATTGAGTTATACAAATCTTCCCATTACTGACACATCTCACCATACAAAACCCAGAAAAATCATATTCATTAATATCACTACTAATCTCATTGGAAAGGTCTTTAAATACTGTGAAGTTGTCAAGTTCACAGTAGCAAACACAAATTTTCTAAAATTCCAATTTTTTACTTGAAAGCTCCAATTTGATCACTGGCAAATTTGGAAATACTGTCAACTGTTTTCTTTGAAGTGACAGGCCCACTTTGTTCATTTTTGAAAAAATATCTGCCAAATACCCAAGCACGAATAACTGTAATTTGTCCATCAGTCATTGTTTTAAATCAAAATGGTGTTCCATTAAAACACAGCTCACCTTGTGACTCAAACCACAGGTGCTTTTCCTCAAGATAGCTCCCTATCTCAGTATGCAGAACCAGGGCTCCACGTGTGCTTCTCCTTTTGTCACCCAGCACATTAAAAAGATATGTACTTAAGGATCAAGGTTGAATAAAATTGAGAATTTTACTGCTTCCTCAAAGTGTGGTTTTGTTTTTTTTTTGAGACAGAGCCTCAGAAAAAATCTGTTGTCCAGGTTGGAGTGCGGTGGCAAGATCTCGGCTCACTGCAACCTCTGCCTCCTGGGTTCAAGCTATTCTCCTGCCTCAGCCTCCTGAGTAACTGAGATTACAGGTGCCCACCATCACGCCTGGCTAATTTTTATACTTTTAGTAGAGATGGGGTTTCCCCATGTTGGCCAGGCTGGTCTTGAACTCCTGACCTCAGGTGATCCACACACCTTGGCCTTCCAAAGTGCTGGGATTACTGGCATAAGCCACCCCTCCCAGCCCCCCAAAAACATTCTTAAGTGAAACTTGTATTTTAAATTTAATTTTCTCTTTCTCTTTCTTTCTTTCTCTCTCTTTCTCTCTTTCTTTCTTTCTTTCTTTTTTTGAGACAGAGTCTTGCTCTGTTGCCCAGGCTGGAGTACAGTGGTGTGATCTTGGCTCACTGCAACCTCTGCCTCCCGAGCAAGCGATTCTCTCCTGCTTCAGCTTCCTGAGTAGCTGGGATTACAGGCATGTTCCACCTCACCTGGCTAATTTTTGTATTTTTAAATTTTGTATTTTTAGTAGAGACAAGTTTTCACTGTGTTGGCCAGGCTGGTCTCGTGATCCGCCTGTCTCCCAAAGTGCTGGGATTACAGGCATGAGCCACTGCACCAGGCAATTTAATTAATTGTATTTACTTGTTACTAGTGTTTGGCAATGAACAATGTAATTATTGTTATTACAATTTGGTGCAACTGCCTTCATTAGTGCTAAGGCACCAGCAGTTTTACCCACCATTGCTTTGGTACCGTAAATGTTAAAATCAACACAGTGAAAAAGCCAAACAATCTTTTAATATAAACAATAGTTTTTACTTCATGGATTTCCTGAAAGTGTTTTGATGGCCTTGAGGGGGATGCAGACCATATTTTTAGAAGTGTCATCTTAGATAATAACTGTATTTCCTCATGAAGACTTTGATATGTGAAATAGAATGCTGGGGTAGATTACTGATTATTACACATGCCTTTTTAATAGGATAAGCACTATAAAGTCACAGATGTAAGAAAACAAAAGGATTTAGTACTCATTTAGCTTTTCTAGTGGATGTGCTTAGAAAGCAAACTTAGATTCAAAAGTTTAGAGACTTTGGCCTGGGTAAGATGGCTCACACCTGTCATTCCAGCATGTTTGGAGACTGAGGCAGGTGGTGGACCACCTTAGGTCAAGAGTTCTAGGCCAGCCTGGCCAA
The DNA here is from genome assembly GCA_963574635.1 of Cheracebus regulus. Classification (NCBI taxonomy): domain Eukaryota; kingdom Metazoa; phylum Chordata; class Mammalia; order Primates; family Pitheciidae; genus Cheracebus; species Cheracebus regulus. Next base: position 13,565 of record CAUYQU010017418.1, on the reverse strand, counting down.
CATGGCAAAACCATGTCACTACCAAAAATATAAAAATTAGCCAGATGTGGTGGCGGGTGCCTATAATCCCAGCTACTTGGGAGGCTGAGGCAGGAGAATTGCAAAAGTTTAGAGACTTTAAATTTAGATTCGTTGATTCTATTTTTGTTTTTAAGCACTAGAAGATCTGTTAGTGACATGGTTTTCTCTCTCTTATTTCTTGTTCCCTAAAAAAAATTATATTAATGAGAAAGGATCCGAATGGAAATTTCTCCAAAGAATATATATGAATGGCCAATAAACATTTAAAAAGATGCTCAGCATCACTAATCAAGAGAGAAATACAAATCAAAACCACAAAGAGACATCATTTTATACCCACTGGGATGGCGAGAAATTATAAAGTCAGACAACAGTAAGTACTGGTGAGGATGTGGTGAAATTATGATCCTCATACACTGCTGGTGAGAATACATAATAGTCCAGCTACTTTGGAAAACAATTTGGCAATTCTGCAAACACTGAAACATAGAGTTACTGGCTGGGCGTAGTGTGACTCATGCCTGTAATTCCAGCACTTTGGGAGGCTGAGGTGGGAGGATTGCTTGAGGCCAAAAGTTTGAGAACCAGCCTGGCCAATATGGTGAAACCCCATCTCTACTAAAAATACAAAAATTAGCCAGGTGTGGTGGCACACACTTGTAATCCCAGCTACTCAGGAGGCTGAGGCAGGAGAATCGCTTGAACCCGAGGTGGAGGTTGCAGTGAGCCAAGATCATGCCACTGCACTCCAGCCTGGGTGACAGACTGAGACTCCATCTCGAAAAAAAAAAAAAGAAAAAAAAAATACCGAGGCAGACAGATCACCTGAGGTCAGGAGTTTGAGACCAGCCTGACCAACATGGATAAACCCCATCTCTAGTAAAAATACAAAATTAGCCGGGCATGGTGGCATCTGCCTGTAATCCCAGCCACTCAGGAGGCTGAGGCAGGAGAATCACTTCAACCCAGAGGCTAAGGTTGTGGTGAGCCGAAATCGCACCACTGCACTCCTGCCTGGGCAACAAGAGTGAAACTTCATCTCAAAAAAAAAGAAAAAATAGAGTTACCATATGATCCAGCAGTTCCACACCCAGGTACATACCCAAAAGAAAGGAAAACATATGTCCACAAAAATACTTGTATACAAGTATTTATGGTAGCATGTTCATAATAAGAAAAATATGAAAATAACCAAAATGTTAATCAACAGACAAATGAATGAACAAAATTTGGTAGATCCATTCAATGAACTATTATTTAGCTGCAAAAAGGAATGAAGTACTAATATATGCTACAACATGGATGAATCTTGAAAATGTTACACTGCCTGAAAGAAGCCAGGCACAGACCACATACTAATATGGTTCCACTTATATGAAAGCCCCAAATAGGGAGATCTATAGAGACAGAAAGTAGATTCATGATTACTTTGGAGTAGGGTGGTGTGGGGCGTGCAGGAGAATGTGATGATAGCTAAAGGGATATGTGGTTTCTTCTTGAAGTGTTTAAAACGTTCTAAACCATCTAAAAGATGGTTGCACACATCAAAAAAAAAAAAACATTGTATTGTACACTTTAAATGAGTTAATTGTATGGAATGTGACTCATATCTCAATAAAGCTGCTAAAACTAATTACAGTATAGAAAAAATTAGCAATAATTTTTTTTTTAGAGAAATCATTTTATAGATGGGAAGACTGATCCTCAGAGAGATGAGGGGACTGACTTAAAGTTACAAAAACCTGGGGAAATAATCCAGGTTTCTTTTTTTTTTTTTCTTTTGGAGACGATGTCTCACTCTATTGCCCAGGCTGGAGTGCAGTGGCAGGATCTTGGCTCACTACAACCACTGCCTCCTGAGTTCAAGTGATTCTCCTGACAGCCTCCTGAGTAGCTGAGACTAAAGGCATGTGCCATTATGTCCAGCTAATTTTTGTATTTTTAGTAGAGACGAGGTTTTGCCACGTTAGCCAGGCTGGTCTCGAACTCCTGACCTCAGCTGACCCACTCGTCTCGGCCTCCCAAAGTGTTGGAATTACAGGCGTAAGCCACCGTGCCCGGCCAAGAACGCAGGTTTCTAATTCCTGTAGTAGAGTACAATTCCTCCCCCAGAATAGTAATACAATGCCCTTTCACTCCTGCCATGATGACAATGATCATACCAAATACATTCAAACTGTAGTCTGCAAGGTGAACAGAAACTATCTACAAGAAAAGTACTCTAGCTACAATTCTGCTCTGAATGTGTCACTCTTTGTGGAAAGAAATAGGAAACTGCAGAAAAGCTGAGAAGAATAAGAGAGGAGAAATGAACTTGACCTCACTTTCAACACTAAACCATTTATGTGTGATCTTATTAATGTTGTTACACAAGTGGCATAGACTTTTGCCAACTCATTTAAAAATAGCTGTTCATAAAAATAGTAAACAGAATACAGCACAAATATTTTGATATGTCCACTGGGCTAGTAAGTATCACACCCATTCATGTTCAAAGATATAAAGGACAGCATAGTGCTTTTCTCACAAATGCTTGGGTTTCGATGCTAGTCAGAGATATGGCAATGCTTCTGATGTATCATACGTTGAGTTTCAACTTACTTTTACACAATCACATCTGACGCTCAAAACAGCCTTGTGAAATCAATAGGGCAGGTATTATTAGCCCCATTTTGCAGATAGGAAACTATTTTTTTCTTTTTCTTTTTTTTGAGACGGAGTGTTGCTTGTCACCAGGCTGGAGTGCAGTGGCGAAATCTCAGCTCACTGCAATCTCCGCCTCCTGGGTTCAAGCAATTCTTTCGCCTCAGCCTCCCGAGTAGCTGGGACCACAGGCGGGTGCCACCAGGCCCAGCTAATTTTTTTGTATTTTTAGTAGAGACGGGGTTTCACCGTGTTGGCCAGGATGGTCTCAATCTCTTGACCTCGTGAAGGAAACTATTTTTAGTAAAATAGGACAAGGTATTATTACCATCCGCATTTTATGAATGAGGAGACTTATTTTGCATGAGTAATGTGCTACAAATAGCAACAGGAGAGAGCTTAAACCTGTAGCTGGTACAGGATATTTGGGGAACTATTTAAAACTGGAGAGTAAAAGAACAGACTATGCAGCTGGGATACTCATGAAAATGACAGATTTATTGCTGCTTTTTATTTATTACACACCATAAACTGCTTTTAGGCAGATCAGAACCTGTACTTCCAAGCCCTGGTATGCTAGAAAATGATTGACAGGGCTGTCCCTTGCACAACTTCAGGGGACAACATTCAGATGAAGTGATGCCATCCCCATAGCATTTGTTATTCAAGTGGAGCCTTGACCCTAAATCAGAGATGTTATATAGATATCTCAGACATGAATCAGGAAAATCTCAAGACCCATCACAAATTGCACCTCCTCTGTGAAATTTCTGATAACTTCTGTCCTAACATTCCACTGTATGCATCATATGTTTCGATATTCAGGTATATTTCATTTGAACTAAAATTTATGTTTTATATTATTCTTCAGTGTTTCATCTTTATTTGACTTATAGAAGTATTATCTTCTTCAAAAGATTCTGACTCTTTGAGGACATGCCATTTTCCATTTCTTTCTTTCTTTTTTTTTGAGACAGAGTCTCATTCTGTTGCCAGGCTGGAGTGCAGTGGTGCGATCTTGGCTCACTGCAACCCCTCCCTCCTAGATTCAAGCGGTTCTCCTGTCTCAGCCTCCTGAGTAGCTGGGACTACAGGCACTCACCACCAGGCCCAGCTAATTTTCATATTTTTAGTAGAGACAGTGTTTCACCATATTGGCAAGGATGGTCTCTATCTCTTGACTTAAGATCCCGCCTGCCTCAGCCTCCCAAAGTACTGGGGTTACAGGTGTGAGCCATTGCACCCAGCCATTATTTTCCCTTTCTTTATGCTTCAAACTTTCTTCTGCATAACGATAAGCACTGTAGTCAATAATTCAGTTGAATTCATCAATTCGCCTTCAACAATTTAGTCACTGGATAAGTACAGCAAAAGAATGTAAGTAAAGGCCAGGCATGGTGGCTCACTCCTATAATCCTAGCACATTGGGAGGTTGAGGTGGGAGGGTTATCTGAGGTCATGAGTTCGAGACCAGCCTGACCAACATGGTGAAACTCCGTCTCTACTAAAAATACAAAATTAGCTGGGTGTGGTGGTGTGCGCTTGTAATCCCAGCTACTCAGGAGAATCACTTGAACCCGGGAGGTAAAGTTTCAGTGAGCCGAGATCGCGCCGTTGCACTCCAGCCTGGGCAACAAGAGCAAAACTCTGGCTCAAAAAAAAAAAAAAAAAAGCATATATATATATATATATATATATATATATGTGTGTGTGTGTATATATATACACACACACATACACATATATATGTATATAAATATACACATACACACACATATATATGTATATAAATATACATATATTTGTATATGTGTATATAAATATACACATATATATGTATATAAATCTAGAAATATTTCAGTTATTCCATGAATAATATTTGCCTTTGAATTTACTAATTTATTTATACTTCATGTATATAGCTATCTGGTATTTAGATTACTATCTTAACTCTTTGTGCCCTTATTGGTGAACATATGGACAAACAAATTTGAATTCTATTTACTAATGCTATTAAGTTTCAAGAGCCAACTGCTGATAGAACAATTACCCATTCATGCAAAGATATATCTGGATTGCATTTTCTAAGTAAGAAGATGTATATAGCTTATAATTCCAAATGGTTTATCTAAAAGCCATGACTTTAAGGAAAAATCTAAATTAATTCTTAAAAAGATCTATCAGCAGCTGGGTATGGTGACTCATGCCTGTAATCCCAGCACTTGGGGAAGCTGAGGTGGGTGGATCACCTGAGGTCAGGAGTTCAAGACCAGCCTGACCAACATGGTGAAACCCTGTCTCTACTAAAATACAAAATTAGCTGGGTGTGACGGTGGGCACCTGTAGTCCCAGCTACTCCTCAGGAGTCTGAGATAGGAGAATTGCTTAAACCCAAGAAGCAGAGGTTGCAGTGAGCTGACATCACGCCACTGCACTCCAGCCTGGGTGACAGAATGAGACTATGTCTCAAGAAAAAAAAAAGTGTATCAGCTGGGTGCAGTAGCTCATGCTTGTAATCCTGGCACTTTGGGAGGCCAAGGCAGGAGGATAGCTTGAGTCCATAGTTTGAGACCAACCTGGGCAACATGGTGAAGCCCTGTCTCTACAAAAAATACAGAATATTAGCCTGGTGCCATGGCACACTTCTGTAGTCCCTACTACTCAGGAGGCTGAAGTGGAAGGATTGTTTGAGTCTAGGAGGTCAAGGCTGCAATGAGCCATGTTCATGCCACTACACTGCAGCCTCGGTGACAGAGTGAGACCCCCGTCTAAAAAAAAAACCAAATAACTAACCAAATAAAGTGTTAGTGTTTTCAAATAACAAGATGTCTAGAGGCAGACAGGGTAGCCAGCTTTAGGAAATAAAAAGCAGTGAACCCAGTTAAATTTGAATTTCAGATAAACAACAAATAATTTTTTAGTATAAATATGTTGCACATACAAGTTTAACTGGGCAACGTGCATTTTATCTGGCAATCCTAGAAGCAGGCATGGTTGGTGCAGCTGTTCAGGGATGTCTACAGACTCCTTTCATTCTCTCCTACTGTCCTTTTTTTTGTGATTTTATCCTCATGGTTGCAAGATGGATGCCCTACCTCCATGTATTAGATCCATGTTTTAGGTGGGATGAATGGCAAAAGAGAAATGGGAAGGACAATAGAATGAAGTCAGCTTTTTCTGACTCCAGAAAATAACAGTTTCTCTGGAAACTTTCTTTGAATCAGGAAAACAGTAGCGTCTCTGGAAATTCCATGCCATAGACATCCACTTACATTTTATCTGCCAGAACTTGGTTGCATGGTGACTGCTAGCTACAAAGGCAACCAGGGAATTAAATATTTTTAACTGGGTACCCTGCCAATCTGAACAAACTGAATTTACATTAGGAAGAAGGAAGAGAAAAGTAATTAGGGGTAGGCAACTTGCAATATCTACAATGAAAGGTGAATGTCATTCTCAATGTCCAGTTTCTAATGTTATATTCCTGTATTTTATATACACATATATGCACTGTGAATTTGGAAGATGAAAGACACCCCAAAGGTAGAATTTCTCATTGTTAGTCTCAACTACCTTAGGACCCTCTAACTTTCTAAGAAATTATTGACCATAGGCCAGGCCTGGTGGCTCACACCTGTAATCCAAGCACTTTGGAGGCCAAGGCGGGCGGATCACCTGAGGTCGGGAGTTCAAGACCAGCCTGACCAACATGGTGAAACCTCGTCTTAAAAAAAAAAAAAAGAAAATAAATTATTGACCACAGTTTTAAGGATAGTCTTGACTCTAGAAAATTTGTGGGAGGGGTGGGCATGGTGGCTCGTGTCTGTAATCCTAGCACTTTGGGAGGCTGAGTAGGTGGATCTCCTGAGGTCAGGAGTTCGACCAGTATGGCCAACATGATGAAACCCTGTCTCTACTAAAAATACAAAAATCATCCTGCTGTGGTGGCATGTCTGTAATTCCAGCTACTTGGGAGGCTGAGGCAGGAGAATGGCTTGAACCCGGGAGGCAGAGGTTGCAGTGAGCTGAGATTGCACCACTACACTCCAGCCTGTGTGACAGAGTGGAACTCCATCTCAAAAGAAAAAGAGAAAGAAAATTAGTGGGAAAAAGATTTTGCTGGTAGGTATGACTCAAAAGTGGAAATGGGGTTTCTAGATCCATACTCCCAAGGCTATATGTGTATGTATCATCATGTGTATGATTTTCTTATCAAGAGACAATTAACTAACACCAGACATCAGCACCTCTCTCAACCTCTTTAAGCAATTAGCATCAAATTATTTCTTTTCTTGTGGAAATTAAAAAGGACATCACTAACAAATGCTACTGAATTACCGATTACAAAATTTTGCCTTTCCTATTTGATAGTGTGCTTATAAATACTAGTGTTTTTTTTTTCTGGTTATACCATCAGGAGTTTGACAATTTTGATGGGACATTTTCCATCAATAACAAAGCTATTTGTTCACCTACTTTGACACTATCAAAAGGAGTATCATGCAATGACCTTAGTTTTGTTTTTCTGTACAGATAGAGAACTATATGTAAAACAAGCATATACTTTGTGCCATAAGCAATACATTTCCATTATTATTTTTATGTAGATAAATTCTCAAAGAAAAATAGAAATTTCGTTTTATTAAGCTTTTGTTCATTTTGATTTGTTTTTATAACTTGGCTGCCTATCTGCCTTTATTAAGGTAATACTTACTCAATATCTTGTTAAAATAAAAAATTTATGTCTAACTGAATAAGCAGCATCATTATTTTGTCAGAGAGTCATGAAAATGAACATTTTCTTAATTTTTTGGAATGGTGTAGTTTTTACAAGCTCTGCAAAGATATCATTCAGATAAGGTCACACCAAATAGAAGTTTTGCTCATTGGATTAAAAATAGATCAGCTCAGTGACTCAGCATGTAGCTTATTGCAGTTGCCTACTGAGAACATCCTAATTCTTCCTTGTACTACATTACAGTGGAGTATTCATGTGGCTTTATGGGGATTAGCTTATTTAGCTATTAGAAATAAGATCACAGTATATCTAGGACATTTTGTGAGATACAATGACACTGAGTATTATGGGTCAAATTCTGATTAAGTATACATAAGCATATATTCAACCTATCTAAATTCCTTTTATTAAGAGTGTTATGGGTAACATTCTGGTTAAGTATAAGCAAGCACATGGTCAAAATAATAATTTAAGTTTCTTTTAATAAACTTACAGCAATATTATGGCTAAATTAAAAGTGAATGGTGGAATCAGGTTACAGAGAGAACTTGACTGTGCTCTGATTTCTAGGGCAATGTCTGCTTTATTATTTCATTAAACTTCCTATCTGACTCTGCGGCTGTGTGGGAAACCTTGGTGGGGGAAAAGGGTTTTAATATATCTCTTTTTTTTAAATACCAATGAAGGGAATCAGAATATGCCACCTCAATATGCCACTTTGGCATAAGGACTACTTGAGCTCAACATAACTGAGAAACAGCAGAAACAGGAGAAGCTCTTTGTCTTTCTCGTATCTGCCTAGAAGCAGGGCATAAATTTTCATTTGTAAAAGTGTCCCACTCTCTCATATAAGGGAGAGAAGAATGACTCCAGAGACAACTCTTATCACCAGGGACAACTTGAATCTGCATAACAAACCTTACTAAACAATCTTTATCTACCATACATTTCCTAGTCACCTTCCCACAGTTTACCTCTCTATAACCCAAATGCCCTTTTTCTTTGTCTAGTCCCTGGTCCACAATTTATTGCCCTTTGTTAAAATGGTATATAAGCCCTCAGGTCTAATCACTTGTTTGGATTTTCACTTCTTTGCTGTGAATCCCCTTGCACATAAAATAAAATTTGTATGCCTTTTCTCCTGTTAATCTGCTTTTGTCAGTTTAATTTGCACATTCCAAGTAAGGAACTTAAGAGCACAGAGGAAAGGTTTTTTCTACTTCTATATCCACAATCAGGCAGTGACCAGGAAAAGTTATCTCTAGTCCCAGTCAAATATTCTTATGCACAAATGGAAGTTCTCCTAAAAGGAGACAAGAGGAATAGAAGACCCATCCTCCCTCCAAAATATCTCCCTCCAAATTATTGGCTATCAATAGGGAAACACTGGGCCAGGTGTCGTGACTCACACCTGTAATCCCAGCACTTCAGGAGGCCGAGGCAAGAGAATTGCTTGAGACCAGGATTTCAAGCCCAGCATCCACTTAAAAATCACCTTGGCTACCACCTGTAATTCCAACACTTTGGGAGGCTGAGGCGGGTGGATCAACTGAGGTCAGGAGTTTAAGACCAGCCTGACCAACATGGTGAAACCCCATCTCTACTAAAAATACAAAAATTAGACAGGCACGGTGGCATGTGCTTGTAATCCCAGTTACTCGGGAGACTGAGGCAGGAGAATCACTTGAACCCGGGAGGCAGAGGTTGCAGTGAGCCAGGATCACATCACTGCACTCCAGCCTGGGTGACAGAGCAAGACTCCATCTCAGAAAAAAAAAAAAATCACCTTTGTACAGCCATCCTACGTCAGATGCTGAAGATAAAAAGATGATGCTTCCTTTAGCTCCTGATTTAACAGCTCCCTGAGTAAATAGACAGGTAAGTTGTGATGTGAGGGAATAAAAAAAAGTAGGAAGGTAGGAGAATGCACATCTTGCATAGCCCTACAACGGAGCATCAGCTTGAGTCAGCCAGGATAGTAGGCCTAGGAGAAGGAGCAGTTTGAGGGCAGTAGAGGCTTTGAAGGGAGGAATAAAATCAACACAGGGCTCTGAGAGGGGCAGAAATGAGCTTCATTCTCACAAAAATTTGGCCTAGAGCTAACTTTGGAAACATCACCTGGTTTAGTCCATCCTCTCTTAGGTTGGGCCTGCAACAAACAGAAGTAACTGAAACCTATCTTTGGCAGGCAGTCTATATTCCTTTAGTATGGCTATTTTTCCTTTAGAATTGGATTTACTGTAATTTCCTCCCACTCCCTGTCACATGGAGACTTTCCATCTTTGCTAATGTTATTAATTGTTAGCAAGAAGTTATGGAAGACTTAATTGATAAGGACTTAAAGTGAGTTCCCTGATAGTAATATTTGCATTTTAACTCTCTCTTTTTTTTTTTTTGAAAGGGAATCTAGCTCTCTTGCCCAGGCTGGAGTGCAATGGTGCCATCTTAGTTCACTGCAACCTCCGCCTCAAGGGCTCAAGCAATTCTCCCACCTCAGTCTCCCGAGTAGCTGGGATTACAGGTGTGCAACACCATGCCTGACTAATTTTTGTATTTTTAGTAGAGATGGGGTTTCAACATGTTGGCCAGGATGGTCTCAAACTCCTGACCTCGTGATCCACCCACCTTGGTCTCCCAAAGAGCTAGGATTACAAGCGTGAGCCACCACACCTGGCCTGCATTTTAACTCTTAAGATTGTTCAAAGGAGACTCCTAAAATTACAATCTAAATCAGACTCTAAGGTTAACTTATAAGGTTATTCTTACTATCTCAAGTCTCTGTCCTAGGTTTTAGCTCTCTAAAGTTTCAATGAAAAATAACAGACATTGTTAAGTAGGTAGTGAGGCAGACAGAAGTAGGGCAGCAGAACAGCCTCCCCCACCTCCTACCCAGGAATGTCAGGTGATCATCAGGTGATGGTCAGGTGGTTGTTAAGCTGTCTCTCTGAAATAATAGTTGGTTGCAGCCAGTGCCAGGGAAAGGCAGTCTCCCAATAGATAGAAAACACGTGAAGCTGGTGATCAGCAGCTTGCTGATAAGATCTCAGGAGCTGGGCAAGTGGGCTCAAGCATGCCCACTGGGGCAAAATGGTGGAGTTTAACGACTATATAACATTCCTCTAGGAGCACTTGACTAGTGAGGGGAAAATGCCTCAAATGAGCATGGATGCAATTCCAGTAAACACACTGCACATGTAGACAGCCCATCCCAAGGAAAGAATAAGGAGAAAAGAGATGTAAGACTTTGGAAGCATGCCGATGTATAAAACCCCAAGTCAGAGGTCAAACAGCAGCCAGGCACAGTGGCTCGTGCCTGTAATCCCAGCACTTCGGGAAGCCAAGGCGAGCAGATCACTTGAGGTCAGGAGTTAGAGATTAGCCTGCCCAACAAAGTGAAACCCCATCTCTACTAAAAACAAAAATTAGCCAGGTGTAGTTGTGGGCACCTGTAATCCTACCTCCTTGGGAAGCTAAGGCAAGAGAATCACTTGAACCCAGGAGGCAAAGGTTGCAGTAAGCCAAGATGGTGCCATTGCAGTCCAGCTTGGGCAACAGAGCAAGACTCCATCTCAACAAACAAACAAACAAAAACGGCCACGCACGGTGGCTCACTGTAATCCCATCACTTTGGGAGGCCAAGGTGGGCAGATCACGAAGTCAGGAGTTTGAGACCAGTCTGGCCAACATTCTAAAACTCCATCTCTACTAAAAATACAAAAATTAGCCTGGCGTGGTGGTGGGCGCCTGTAATCTCCACTGCTCAGGAGGCTGAGGCAGGAGAATTGCTTGAACCCAGGAGGCGGAGGCTGCAGTGAGCCAAGATTGCACCATTGCACTCCAGCCTGGGCAACAAGCAAGACTCTGTCTCAAAAAAAACAAAGAAAAACAAACAAACAAAAAAAACACAAATCAAATAGCTCACTTGAATCTCTCAAGTCACCTGCTTGGTCCTCTTTCAAGTATACTTTATTTCCTTTTGTTCCTGCTCTAAAACTTTTTAATAAATTTTCACTCCTGCTCTAAAACTTGCCTCAGTCTCTCTTTGCCTTATGCCCCTTGGACAAATTATCTCTTCTGAGGAGGCAAGAATTGAGGTCACTGCAGACCTGCATGGATTTGCCACTGCTAACAACATGAGGCAGATTGATTAACAGGAGAAAAAGAATACAAATTTATTTAACATGTATACACACAGGAGCCTTCCCAGTGAAGACCCAACTCCCCAATGAGGTACAGAAGCTCATATACCATCTTGAAGTAATAGAAAGAATGTGTGCTCAGAGTGTGGCTAAAACAGGTTTTAGTGGCAAGATAGGTAATGGGAGGGTGAAAGGAAGAGGCTTGGCAAGTAAAGCTGGTCTTTTTATAAAGATGAAGCCTCCTAGAGTAGATGATAATTTTTTTTTTCCAGATTTTGAAAGGTGTCAGATTCTCAGTTAATCTCTCCTAGATCTGGGAAAGGCCTAGAAAGAAAGGCCTAGATGTAATAATGGAGATTCTCTAGAGATGCAAATTTTCCCAGTGAAAAATAGTTTCAGAGGGCCACCTTAGTTGGATGGCTTGGCAGCAGCCATTTCAAAATATATTTGGGGGTAAAATATTTTTATTTCCTCCAGCCTCCTAATTTTACTTCTTTCATTGTATATCAGTTAGCTGTGTAAGTGACTTAAAAAAAAAAACAACAGATAGGACCTTGCTTTGTCACCCAAGCTGGAGTGTAATGGCATGATCATACCTCAATGTAGCCTCAAACTCCTGAACTCAAGTGAGCCTCCTACCTCAGCCTCCCAAGTACAGGTAAGCGCCACCATGCTTGGCTAATTTTTTTGTTTTTATTGTTCGTAGAGATGTTATCTCTCTACCTTCCAGGCTTAGCCTTGAACTCTTGGCCTCAAGCAATCCTCCTGCCTCAGCCTCCCAAAGTGCTGGGATTATAGGCGTGAGCCACAGCTGTGTAGGGGAGAAAAAATAATTTCTGTAACAAAAGACAGATTAACAAGAGAAAAACAAACAAGTTTATTGACATGCATGCCTCATGTATACATGCTGGGGGCGGGGAGCAGAATACAGCACAAAACCCTGAGAAACTAATAAATCTGCAGAGTGGATCTCAAAGAAAGTTTAAACTTCAGGCTTAAATATCATCTCTTTCTGAAACAAAGAAAGAAGGGAAAAATGAGATGGCCAGGAAAAGCACCTTGAACAAAGGTAGCATTTGTTATGCAGATTTAGGTCCATGCCTTCTCCATTGTTCAAGAGTTTCTCATGATTTAGGCATCCTTCTCTTCCTGGCTTGGAGAAGGAGACACTCTTACAAATGGAGATTTCTTTTACAGGTGTAAATTTCTCTTACAAGAGGGCAACTTTTCAGAGGTACTCCTATGTCTATAGTTTCTCAAAATAACCAGCTCAAAATAATCAATATCCCAAAGAGACATATATTGGGGTGGAATATTCTGGTCTTCTACATTCATTGAGCTGTTGTGTCCTGAGCCCCGTGAGCTGTCTGTAAAAACATAGTTAAGCAGATAATTTTCTAAGCTTTATTTAAAGGTTCATCAAGCTAACTTGCCTGAACCAGTATTAAGGTAGGTTAAATATATTCTCTGCTCACAAATTCTTTGGGACAGAATTGCTCATAACCTCCAAAAGGGCAGACTCATGTGTTGTCTTCGGGCCCCAGATCCTTTCTCTTCCTGACTCTGGTCTGGTTGTCAATGGATTGAACTCCAACAACTTCACATTTTGCTCCTAAATTCTCAGAGCTGAAAGTTGCAATCATTTCATAAGATTTTCTAAGTCCTGGCCGGGCGCGGTGGCTCACGCCTGTAATCCTAGCACTTTGGGAGGCCAAGGTGGGTGGATCACCTGAGGTCAGGAGTTCAAGACCAGCCTGGCCATCATGGTGAAACCCTATCTTAAAAAAAAAAAAAAGATTTTCTAAGTCCTTCTTCTTGGCAAAGGAATTACAAGTTTATATAAATAGAGTGTATATCAGTCCAAGAAAATGACTTGCAAAAAATACAAGGAAAAAATAGCATATGAAGTAAGTGTGAGAATATTGACTGATTTTTAATGCTAAATGAAGTGTAAGGGCAAATACAAATTTTCCTTCGGCAGAAAAATAAGGGAAGAGTATTTTCTCTCACTTTATCCTTTTCTT
>CAUYQU010017417.1:0-41403 GCA_963574635.1 Cheracebus regulus | reverse complement strand
CGACCCGTGTGGCTCCTCTGCCGGGAATCTCCCGGTCTGTGGGCAACAAAAATTCGTCGGAAAGTGCGGCGTCCACTCGTTCTCTGCGCTTTCACTGGGAGCTACATTCCTGAGCTGTTGCTAATCGGCCATCTTGGATCTTTCTCAAGAGGTGTATTTCTAAAGTGCCAATCTGATGGAAACATACCCACACATTTATTATTTTTTACTTTGATGGCATAACTCTGTTAGATGCTAAGGTTGCAAAGATGAGTAAGATGTGGTCCCTTCCCTTAAAACTTACTCTCTCAGACTCTTAAAGTAATACTTAGAATGTGAGTCAAGGCATTCATAGTCAGAGGAGTTACAGTCTGTGTAGCCTGGGTGGTAAGTGCTACTTATGATAGAGGCAGCTCCAGCATGCTGTGATGGGATGGTAGGTGAGACCTGACTGAGAGGCAGGGTGGGCTTCCTGGAGAAGGTGATGCTTGAAGGTCATCGGGAGCTCATCTTCGTTCTCTGTCATCCTTGGGCAACACTCCTGAGAGGGGCTTACAAAGCCTTCTACCTTCTGGCTTCAGCCACCTGTTTGGAGCACATCCCACGTGTGTGTACACACACATGCATGTACACACACATTCACACACACCAAGTGCTTCAGTTAAACAGCACTGAGCAGATCATATTAGTAAGGACTCCGTTTTCATTATCTTCTGTAAAAGACTACTTTACCCATGCTAGCTCTTATTGTTCTCCTCCAATTCATGCTTCGACATGTTGGAGTGATTTGTCATTTCTCAACTTTCTAAGGAAATGTGCTGGCAAAGGTTGACTTTGGTTAAATCCAGTGGTCTTTTTACAGCTTCATCTTTTTGGCCTCTTTGCCCCACGAAAGTAGCTTTCTCATCACTTCTGTAATCTTACGTAAGTTACTTAAAATGATTTTTGCCTCAGTTTCCTCAGTTATAAAATGAGATAATAATATTATCATAGAATGCCTGGTACAAAGCAAGACTATAAAGTGTTATTCTTTAGCTCTCTGATCACTCTCTTTAAAAAGTTGTTTCTTTCTTCGTTTTTCCTTTTTCTTCCTTTTTTTTTTGACACAGGGTCTGGTCTGCCCCCCAGGCTGGAGTGCAGTGGTACGATCCGGGCTTACTGCATCCCCTGCCTCCCAGGCTCAAGCGATCCTCCCACTTTGGCCTCCCAACTAGCTGGGGCTACAGGTGCACACCACTGTACCTGGCTGACTTGTTGTATTTTTGGTAGATATGTGGTCTCACTGTGTTACCCAGACTGATCTCAAACTCCTGAGTTCAAGTGATCCTCTCGCCTTGGCCTCCCAAAGTGCTGGGATTACATGTGTGAGCCACCACACCCAACGAAAAGTTATTGCTGTATTGGAACTTTGACAGCCATCTTTGATTTGCTTTCTCTCTCTCTCTCTCTCTCTCTCTGTCTTCTCAGCCTCCTTCATGGAGACTAGTTTATTCTACCTCCCCTTAAATGTTAAGGTGTCAGAGTTTGTTCTCTGACTTCTCAGGCTGACACTCTGATCATCCTCATGGCTCCACCGCCTCCCACGTTTTCCCAGTACAGCTCAAATCCAAACTGCTTTCATAGTGGTTTTCCTGCAGCTCAAACCTCAGCAGGTCTCTCCTCTTCTTAAAACCCTGCCAGAGGCTGGGTGCCATGGCTCACACCTGAACCCAGCACTTTGGGAGGCCAAGATGGGCAGATTGCTTGAGCCCAGGAGTTCAAGACGATCCTGGGCAATATAGGGAGACCCCTGTCTCTACAAAAAATAAAGCAACAAACCAAGAAAACTGCCAGACACTTCCCTTTTCAGGACCAAACTTCTTTACCTGGTTGACAAGTCTTCTTCCACCAACCCTACCCTGCAGGCCTTATCTCTCATGACCTTTTCCCCTCATTCTCATTGCTTCACACCTCAGGAACCCTTTGTAGTTCCTCATCTGTGCCTGACCAAGTGCACAACCCATAACCTGCGTGACCTTGCTTATCCTGCTCTTTCTTTCACACCAGCTTTGCTATTCTCTCCTCTCATGCTCTTTGCCTTAGGTATTTAACAGCTCTGTCCCCTGAGCACCATTGTACCTCAGGCAGATGTCTATTAGACCATGAGAATACATAGTGTGCCCAGTTGCACACATAGCCATTTCCTTGAAGAGCCCCTGCTCTTCAAGTTAATTCTCTGTATCTTTAGAGTCTAAGGAGTAGTGGCAGTGGTTGGTACAGAGTTGGTGTTCAGAGAATGAACAGATGAATGAATGAATGAATGTATGTATGAAAGAATGAACTGACCGAAGTGTTTGTAAATCGCATAGCAGAATAAAGAGCCCATTCCCAGTGAACTCTGGTGATGCCAATTTTACACCACCTCTGCCTGTCAGGGAGAAACTTTCCTCAATCTTCCTTTTTTTTTAATTCTGTCTTGAGAGGGTTGGTGGGAATCTGTGCACCAGGTAGGGCATCTGGAGTTGATCCAGATGGTCACAATCCTCAGTGTTAAGACAAAGACCAAGGATGAGATCAAGGTCATTAGAAATAGCAATGCTCACTTATATTTCCCATTGATGGAAAGGCTCAGCACAGTGAAGTTTAAGAACAGCTTGAACTCTTAAGCCCTTTCAGATACATAGTGGTCCTAGCAATCTGCTCTTGGTGTCAATTGTACTTTTCTTTGTAAGTCCCATTTTGGCAGTTACACTGTCAAATATGGCAATTCTTGTTAGCTGCAGATCCTCAGACTCATGATAATTTATAAACAACCTGGTTGGTATGATCCTTATCCAATGCCATTTATGGCTTATTTTTATAAGCTAAGAAATTCAAAGAGGTAAGTCAGATGTGCAAAAAAAAATTTACATGGATTGTTTACTTAATTTAGAATTTTCCTTTGGGGGTTGTCTGTCGTTATGCATTTATTCAGTTACTCATTTGCCAGTGTGTACTACCTCTGACAATTCAAAGGCCTTTCTAAAGTTAAGGTCGAACTGTTGCAACCTGTATGAGTCTCACAAACTAGATAAACTGGGAAAGTGAGAGAGTGGGCTCGAAACACAAAGAACTTTCTGGATGCTGTTTCAAGCAGGACACACAAAGCGCTCTTTGTGTTTGCATAGAGTTAGCGCTGCTTGCCCTTGTGCAGAAATGTCAGCCTCTCCTAGGTGTCCTTTGTGACCACGCCATAAAATTGCATGTGGTTTCATCACCTAGTTTTAAAAGGTGCAGCTTAAAATGTACTCAAGAACAATGTGTGGTACATTTAAAGGTTTAAAATTGGACTGTGTGAATATTCTTTGAATTGTATTCATAATGAAGTCAATTCAGGTAGGCACAGTTACAATGGTATTATGAGCTCCATGTTAATAGCTTTTTCCAAAAGTTTTCTGATAGAGGTTTGTGATGTTTCATTTAAGCCTAGCTGTGGAATTCATTATTGTGTGCTAAATTCATTTGGCCACTGACTTTCTGAAAAGGAGAAAATCAGGTTTTTTATACACATGTATCCATACACAAGTATACACTTGAATCAGTCTTTTTTCTTAAAAGTTCAGCTATGTGCTGAAAAAGGATTATATTAGTTTAATAAGCAAATATGATTGAAAATAATAACATCTTTAATAATAGAACTTTGCAACTTTGCCGTTTAAACAGTTACTCAGTTCTTGATTGTTTTTATTTTGTATTGTAGCATATTCTATTGCTTTATGGATATGGATATGCTATTATATCTATAGTTCAACTTCGTAGCATGTTCTTATTTTTAACTTTCATTTTAATGAAAAATAACATACATAAGATTTAGGATCTTCTAAGGAAAACAGATGGTTTTTCAGACTTTCTTTACCCTGAAATTAAACCTCTTGCTTTTTAAAATTTTTAAGCTAAGAATTAAAAAAATGTTATAGATGTTCTCATACTGTGTATTAGTGCACATTACACCCATATCCCACATTAACATTTTAATTTTCACTGAGATTTCTGGTATAATCCTGTATTAAACCTGTGCTTATTTTGGCTATTATGCCTTTTTTGGAAGGATTCCAATAGCTAAACTCTTAAGTTAGGGAAAAACAATGTAATTTTTCTCCTTTTGGAAAAACAATTATCCTAAAAAATGGTTAGGAGATTCAATAATAGTTTGTAGTTTTTAAAGCAAAGCTTGGCCAGGAGCGATGGCTCACACCTATAATCCCAGCACTTTGGGAGGCCAAGGTGGGTGGATTGCCTGAGGTCAGCAGTTTGAGACCAACCTGGCCAACATGGTGAAACCCTGTCTCTACTAAAAATACAAAAATTAGCCAGGTATGGTGGTGGGTGCCTATAATCTCAGCTGCTCAGGAGGCTGAGGCAGGAGAATGGCTTGAACCTGGGAGGCGGAGGTTGCAGTGAGCTGAGATCATGCCACTGAATTGCATTCCAGCCTGGGCAACAAGAGCAAGACTCTGTCTCAAAAAAAAAAAAAAATCTCACAGGTAAAATTACTGACTTTTCATTCATTAAGCAAAAAACCTGAAACTTTTTTCTTTCTCCAAAGTCTCTTAAGGCACACACTAGACGTAAACTCATCAAGCCTTATGTTGTATGCCTGAGTTGCCCTTTGTAAAAAATCAGTGGCTCTGTTCTCTCTTGTTCCTCCAAAGCTTAATTTGTACACTGCCATACAATTGTGATTTATTTCAAAGACTATTCTCTTGTCTTTGTCCATATGGAGTGCTGTATGTAACCTGACCATGTTGTATGTTATGAGCGTTGGGCAAGTGAGTGTGAAAGAGTATCATCTCCTCTCTGTAGCAACCTCTAAATCGTCTGTCGTGTGGTATTCTTAGGGTACAGAGAGTAAGACTAAAAACTTCAGAGAGGTGAAAGACTTCTTGGCGGGTGGCCATCAAGTTGTGTCTTGAAGGGAAAACTGGCTGTGAGGAGACTGTGTGTGTGAGTGAAGGTGCAGAGGTGAGAAGGAGCTGGGATAGGGAAGAGGACGTTGGGCAAGTGAGCAGACATCATGAGTCCCTTCGGGGTTGAGGGGTCCAGTTGCAGAGCTGTGGGATGTGTTGTTAAGAAGACTGAACTGAGGCCACATTCCGATGGTCTTAGAAGTTGGGCAGAGGAGTTTAGATATGACATAGAACGCAACAGGGAGCAGAAATTCAGGTAAGCAAGGGGCCCTCTTAAGTGAATTACCCTTTAGGATGGTCAGGAGAGAAGTTTTGTACCCCTTTTGGTTTCTCCAGTGTAGCTGATATGGCTTGGCTCTGTGTGCCCGCCCAAATCTCTTCTTAAATTGTCATCCCTACGAGGTGACTGGATCATGGGGCAGTTCCCATGTCTCTTCTCATGATCGTGAGGGAGTTCTCACGAGATCTGATTGTTTAAAGTGACAGTTTCCCTGCTCGCTCGCCCGCTCGCTCTCCTGCCAGCATGTAAGATGTGCCTTGCTTTCCCTTCGCTTTCTGCCATGATTCTAAGTTTCCTGAGGCCTCCCCAGCCATGTGGACCCATGAGTAAATTACGTCTCTTTTCTTCTTCATAAATTACCTAGTCTCAGGCAGTTCTTCATAGCAGTGTGATAGCAGACTAACATAGGAGTGAAGTAGCTTTTCAGCTTTCTGACTGTGATCCATAGTATGATAAAAATTTACCTCATGATCCATAACACCCATGTATACTGTATTTGATGAAATAAAAGTTTTATGAAATGACGGTTACCCTTCCAATGTGTCTTGCACAGGGCTGACTGCATAATTTGTAGGGTCCAGAGCAAAATGAAGATGTGGGACCTCATGTTCAAAAATCAGGGAAAAAATGCTGCTAAAAGTAGTTAAATACATCTTTTTCCCTTTCTTCTCTCTTTGTTGACCAGTTTTGCTTTATTTGCTTTACCTATTTGTCATTTTGAGTAAATAAAAATTAAATTACAAATTTCAGTTCTTAATACTAATTTTACTATTTACATTGCGCAATGCCAATTTTAAATGCAAAACAT
The DNA here is from genome assembly GCA_963574635.1 of Cheracebus regulus. Taxonomy (NCBI): domain Eukaryota; kingdom Metazoa; phylum Chordata; class Mammalia; order Primates; family Pitheciidae; genus Cheracebus; species Cheracebus regulus. The sequence continues at coordinate 35,411 of CAUYQU010017417.1, read as the reverse complement.
AAGAGTATGAAGTCAATGAAATTACACAATTGGTATTTCTTACTTTGTACCTGTATCTTGTTCTTATTAGGAGTGGAAATACTGTATAACGCTAACTCAACTGTTTCTGTTTTACTTCTTGATATGTATACATTCTACAACCCTCTCTATCTTGGGCTTACTGTTGAGTAAGGACTGAAGAAAAGGAGGGATGGATTACCTTCTATTTCACTTTCCTTCTGTTTGGTCATTTTCAGTGTAAGTGGTTGGCTGACCTAAGTAAGAAAGAAAGAACAGGACAGAATTATCCTTGATCATTTTTATTTCTTAGAATGCCATTGCCTTCTTTCTTCCTGGGAAGCAAGCTCTGGTGTTGATGGAAAGTGTGGCCTCTAGGGGCTGCCAGCACCCTCTATACTCCTTCACCCCTTGTTCAGATGCTGACCTCACATGCTTGCTTGGTAACCGCAGACATACCTATCGCAACCCTGTCTTCTCATGAATCTGCTCCAGTTTGTCATTGAACTTCATTTACAAAGCACAAGTTCAAGGATAAAATGATCAAGAATTTCAAGGTGGTTGGCGGCAGGAGAGTGTTAAATCAATTGCTGGGGCCCTTCAGAGCAGGGCCCTGTGGGACTGCACAGGTCGTACACCCATGCAGCCAACTGCATTCGATTTCCTGTTGTCTTCTGTTTTATTAAAAATAACCCCACTAGTTGCACCCCATTAAATTGATGTGACCACCTACTAATGGGTCATAGTTGGCAGCTGAGAAAACACTGTACATTCATGAGATGCATGGACTCTGGTGTCAGGTTGCTGTCTTAGATCCCTGCTTCCACCACTTGCTGTCTGTGAACTGGAGGATATCTCCGATTCCCAAGTGGAAAGTGGAGGTTCTAGGAATTACTTCGTAAAGTTGCTATGGGAACTAAATTCCTGAATACATGAAACATGCTTAGAGCAGCGTTTATCATACAATAAACATCCTGTAAGTATTAATCATCATTATTATAAATTTATATCTTGCTCTAGGTAAATGTTGAAGAAAAAAAATGTTTCTTGACTATTATCAGCATTCCCACTTATCCTAAAACAGATGTTTTCTTAACTTTACCATCATCTGTGTTTTCTTGTGTCTGGAAGTATATAAAATATAATAACCAAATGAAAGTTAATTCAACTGCACTTAATGTAATGGAAATATTTTAAAAATTGCACTTCAGTAAGAAAGTCAATGAAAGACTTTTATTTCTTTTCCTCCTCCCTGATTAAAACAAGTAGATAATTAGTATTTCATAATTATCGGTTAAGAAAAAAGCAAGGATATCTGAAAGATACTGTCTGTTGAACTTAAGAATCTACAATTATTTCTTTTGAAATGAAATTATTGACAAACCCCGATCATAGGTTAAAATGCTTGAGAGGAATGTTATCTATCTTTTTTTTTCCCCCGAAGGTTTTATCTTCATTTATTTTAAAATAGGCCAGATGCACTGGCTCAAGTCTATAATCCCAGCACTTCGGGAGGTTGAGGTAGGCAGGTTACTTGATCCCAGGAGTTCCAGACCAGCCTGGGCAATGTGGGGAGACCTCATTTCTACGAAAAGCAAAAACAAACAAAAATTAGTTAGGTGTGATGGTGCATGCCTGTAGTTGCAGCTATTCAGGAGGCTGAGGTGGGAGGATAGAGCCGGAGGTCAGGGCTGCAGTAAGCTATGATAGTGCCAGTGCACTTTATTTTTTCTGACTCAGCAGAGTGAGACCCTGTGTCAGAAAAAATAAAATAAAATTGACAGATAAAATGGTATGTATGCTATCTTTTCTAAAATATAGCATGCATACATTTTTATTATAGATACAGAACAAGTCTACAAGTCATGACACGAAGCAAAAAGAGCACAGAATCTGGTGGATGTTCAGTCAATATCTGTTGTTGGAACAACCTTAATCCACCTGAAAAAAATGCTGGCTGGTTTGTTTTGATCTATGTTGAATCTTCTTCCTTGATGATTTTATAATAAATAGTACTATTTTATGACTCATTTGGATACTTCCTATCATTAATTGAGGCAACTGAAATCTCTTTTCCCATTGATGATTTGATATTTCATGTTTAATTGAGTCCCTCAAATTGGGCACTAAATTAGCATACAGTCATTTTATATCTGAGTGTTTGTGTCAGTTGGTGATAAACGGACATATTTGTGTTAGGTCATCATTTTAAAATGGAGTCCAGTAGAATTGCTTAAATGGGCTTATCTTAGACTGTTTAAATAAAATTTGGAACATGATGGATATTGCAGGAAAATAAATCTTATGGGAAATTTGTTTTTATCTGCTTTTTATTGGCAGCAGCTCCTTGAATTGCAGACTTTATGCATAGTCAAAACAGATATGCTAAACTGAGTACATTGTAACTTCTATTTTATGTTAAGATGGAAGATTAACCACCAATTAAAGTTATTTTATCCTTAGCAAGGTGTCTACTCTGATAAAAATTTATCATCTTCTTCAAACATTACTGTGGAGCAGATGTAAACACCTTAAATGGTAAGATTCAAGAGATCTCACTTTGACTGTTTAAAGCAAGTCCAAGCATACTAATCTGTAAAATGCTAGAACAGTTAAATTAAAAACACCCTCACTCAGATTTAATGAGCAATTTAGGCATATTACCTGTGCCAATTAGATTAGATGAAAAAAATCCAGTCCCTTTATTCAGGATGAATAATTTGCACATTTACACTGTAAACCACTTTACCTTGAGTGAGAACCACAGTTTACAGAATAACTGGCACTTGTCTGAGAATTAGATTGACTTTGAAAGTAGTTGATACTTGCTTTATACTTACAGTAGAAACATATTATTCCTCATAGTTGAACGTAAATGTTAGGGCCTTGGATTATTAAAGATGTTACTCAGTAATAATTGAGATTAATAACTATTGAAAACACATATCCTGTCCATTTTTATTTCCATATTTGAGCTAGGTATTTAATCCTTTAAGTATATATACTATGTATATAATTTGGAAATAAATATTTAGAGAATGATTTCACTCTTCTATCTTAGGTTTACCAACTGAAGTTATATTTAGAAAATTTACAACCCTGATTTCTCTCTGTTTTTTTTTTTTTTTTTAAATTCTTTGTATGAATTTTTAGGAAGCCTGAGCTAAGGAGTGTTTTATTTCTCTCTGCCTGAAATGATTGCTAGTGATGAGAGTAGATGGGATGCTTTCATTCAGCTGTGCAAGTAGAAGGCCTCTTGTTGCCTGGCTGCGTGCTGCCCTGCAGGTTTCTCACTTTCTTCTGCCTCCTCCCAGCCCCTGACCTCCTGCAATGGATTCCTATGTCAAAATCCATTTTGGTATTTTAGCTAAGGTTTAAACTCTAATAACTGTCTGCATAGCAAGAATAATTGGTATATTCATGAAGTAAGATTCTAGCTTCATTGATGTCGTCAAATGCAGATGATCTCTTTCGGTTTAGCTTGGCCATGAACGAATGGGAATTGTTTTAAGTTTCTGCACAAATGTTTGGATTTCATGAGACATACTTGTGCATTAGAGACATAGTTTTAGCAAAAATTTTATGGCGCTGACATCTGTGATAAAGGCAGGAGTCAGTAGAGATGGGATTTAATCCCCTTTCATCCCTGACTGTCTTGATGGCCTCAGGCCTCTGAGTTAGGTTGACAGGGCCATGGTCTCTCTTTACTTCACAGCCAATCATTGTCAAAGAGTCGTCTGTACTGCTCGTCTTCACTAACTTTTCTCTTTTTTATACCACACCCCAATGTCATCTGATTTTCATGCTCAACTAAAATGACTGTTACTAGGTGACCAGATTATGGGGATGCCGAAACGGCGGGATGCTTTAATACTGATTATGCCTTCATTGTTGACTTCCACTGTCTGGCATCTTCCTTGACAGCCTACTCTTTTTTCCCCCCTGTTCCCTTTTGCTATTTATTTTCAGTGTTGGTGAGTTTCTCTTCTGCCCATCCTTTATATGTTGTTAGCTTGAACTCTGTCCTTGATCATATTCTATGTTCATCCCGAAATCTCAGACCAGTGACTTTATCAGTGGTATTCTGGCCGTTCCCAAGTCTTTGTCTTTATCTTGGAACTTTATTTTAATTAACAGACTTAAATTTCTAGGTACTTGCTGGACATGAGGGGGCTCAAACCAGTCTATCAAAATCAGACCTCATCACTTCCTTTCTAACCACTCCCATCCCATTCCTTCCCTTGCCTTGTCAGTCTTGATGAACAGCAGTGTTAACCGTGTACTCAACCAAGCCGTAACCCTGAGAGTCCTTCTTCAGCTCTTCTGTTTCCCTCCTCTCCCGTGTCCTGGCAGTCATGGAGTCCAGTCAGTGTAAGTATTCAGTGTCTCTTGTGGGGTTCTGTTCATCCGTCTGCCGTTGCCTTCATCCAGGACCTGCGGTGTGCAGAGCAGGGCCGAGATCCCTGCAAGCAGTGCTGCCCCCTCAGCTGGGACTGGGACTGATGCAGACTCATGTTCTTTGGAAATCCTGACCCATCACGGTGTGCTTTGTTTCCTGTTTCATTTCTTTGAAATCTCCTGGCTACCAGTATTTTTTTTTTCCTTTTTTTAAAATTGCATTTTAGGTTTTGGGGTACACATAAACAACATGCAAGATTGTTGCATAGGTACACACATGGCAGTGTGATTTGCTGCCTTCCTCCACATCACCTATATCTGGCATTTCTCCCCATGCTATCTCTCCCCAACTCCCCAGCCCACGCTGTCCCTCCCCTATTTCCCCCTGACAGACCCCAGTGTGTGATGCTCCCCTCCTGGATTACTCTAGCTGGACAGGCACTGTTATAGTCAGAGAAGCCAGTTCACATGCTAATCCAAAATCTGAGAGATGAGCATTTTAAATTTAAATGCTGTGTTTTGTACCCAAATTTCTAAGTTACAAATATGTAGAGTGTCTTAGTCCATTTTCTGCTGCCATAACAGAATCTCAGAAACTAGATAATATATTAATAATAGAAGTTTACTTGGCTTGTAGTTCTGGATGCTGGGAAGTGCTAGAGCATGGCACTGGCATCTGGCAAGGGCCTTCAGGGGGCATCATGCCAGGGCAGAAGGCAGAAGTGTAAGCAGATATGTGAGACATAAAGAAGAAATCAGAACTCATCCTTTCATCAGGAGCCTAATCTCACAATAACTAACTGGTCCCACAATAATGGCATTAAGCCATTCATGAGGTCAGATCCCGCATGATGCCATCACCACTTAAATGTCTCATCTTTTTATTTATCTATCTATTTATTTGTTTATTTTCTGAGATGAAGTTTCGCTTTTGTTGCCCAGGCTGGAGTACAATGGCACGATCTCAGCTCACTGTAACCTCTGCCTTCCGAGTTCAACCGATTCTCCTGCCTCAGGCTCCCAGGTAGCTGGAATTACAGGCGCCTGCCACCATACCAAGCTAATTTTTATGTTTTTAGTAGAGATGGGGTTTTGACACATTGGCCAGGCTGGTCTTGAACTCCTGACCTCAGGTGGCCTACCTGCCTCAGCCTCCCAAGGTGCTGGAATTACAGGCATGAGCCCCTGCACCTGGCTGGTCCCACCTCTTAATACACCACAATGGCAATTAAATTTCAACATGAATTTTGGAGGACACATTCAAACTCTAGCATAGAGAGTAAATGTTTTGAAGTTTTATCAATAAAATCAGAATTTTTATATAGACATTTGATGGCACAGAGTTTTAAAAACCCTATTTTCCCTCTTATAAAAAATAAGTAGATAAATATGCCATATTTCTGACTATCATCGTTTCTTTGAGGATAGAATTTTCTCAAAACCTTAGTAGGATCTTGAACACATACTGTTATCCACTGGATTCATGAGAAAAGCGCCACTGTAGTGCAATGCAAAAGAGTGAGTCTTTCTGAGAAATTATGCCGGTTTCATTGGATATATCTATGGGAAAAAATGATCTTGACCTCTAACTCATAAAATATACAAAAATTAATTTTACATGAGTTACAGATCTAAATATGAAAGGAAAAACAATAAAGAATTTACAGGAAAACATAAGAAAATATCTTTGTGGCTTGGATTAAGCAACAATTTCTTGAGCAGTATACCATAATTGCTAATGACAGAAGAAAATAATAATAAATTGGATTATAGTACAATTAATATATAACAAAAGAAACCTTTAACAGTGAAAAGGCAAACCACAAGGTGTAGCAAGATAGGTGTATCTGGCAAATTGTGCATATCTATATATAAAGAACTCTTATAATTTATGAAAAAAAAAGAGACAACTCAAAAAGGCAAAAAAAAAACAAACAAAACAAACTTGAACAGATCCTTCCCAAACGGTACATAGGCAACTCTGTGAAACAGTATTTCAACTCCTAAGACTACATCCAATAAAATGCACATATAGGGTGTATTACTTTGGGCTTCTATGGAAAAAGACCATAGATTCATTGACTCAAATGATGGAGATTTATTTCTCACAGTTCTAGAAGGTAGGGCATCTGAGATCAGGGTGCTGGCATGGTTGGATTATGGTGACGGCTCATTTCCTGCTTTGCAGATGGCCATCTTCCAGCTGTATCCTCACCTGCAAGAGATCATCTCTCCTTTCTCTTCTCATAAGGCAGTAAATCCATCCATCAGGGTTCTATCCTCATGATCTAATTACCCGCAAAGTTGCCACTTCCAAATACTATTATATTGTGACTTCAACATTAAATTTTTGGAGGGCACAAACATTCAGGCTTCAACATTGAATCTTTGGAAGGCATAAACATTCAGTCTTAGCATATGGTCATCAAAATAAGAACTCAAGAACATATCATTTACAATTTTCAAGAGCAAGAAATTAATAAATGTATTTTAACAGTAGAATAAACTAATAAATTTGGCATGTTGTGCAATGGAATTCTATACAACAATGAAAATAAAGAAACCACAACTGCATGCACTATGCTCAACAATATGGACAAATCTCTTAATTTGTTGAGCAACTATAAAAGACACAAACTACATAATGTGACTGATTCAGCTCACATAAAGTACACAAAATGGAAAAACCATTTTACTGGAAGTAGAGATTGAGACTCGACAACAGAGGGGATTTCTGGAAGTTGCTAATGCTCTGTTTCACAGTTCCGCAACTGGTTACACAAATTTATTCACTTTGTAAAAATCAATCAAACTGTATACTTATAAAACGTACATTTTCCTTATATGCATTATGCTTCAATAAAAATATTTTTAAATTCTAAATGATGAGTGCCTCTTATTATTGAGAAATATTAATGAACTTTGTTGCTCAAAGTCTTGAAATCATGTAAGACTTGGAAGTTGAAAGTTAAGCCACAGCTACCTTCCTTCTTTTGGCTTTATATTCTGGCAAGAAAAACCATGGGTATGTCTTGTGTTTTTGGCAGCAGTCTTCTCCTGACTTTTCTTCACCTTCTTCGTTGGTGAGAATAGTGGAAGCAATGATAGCTATAGGGGTAAGGGTTCTTGTCTTCAGCTTTCTGATTCCAGAGTTGCTGCTCCAGAGATGCATTCTGAAACTCATTCCACAGGTAGTTTCATGTGCAGAAGAAGTGTCAGTGTTGAAGAGTTATGCACTGATCTGGTGACCATTCCTGGAGGACCAGTCTAAAGCCTGTTTCTTCAGCCTCATGAGTGACAGCCCCTAAGATGGCCTCAATGACCCTGAATCCTGGTACTCAAGTCCTTGTGTATCATTCTCCTCTTGAGTATGAACAGGACCTAGTAATTGGCTTGCAATGGACAGAAAAGTATAGGTATCACTTCGGAGATTAAGTTACAAAAAAGGGCGACATTTATCTTACTTGTGCCTTTCTTACTTTTTTTTTCTTGTGGTCCTGGCTCTGGAGGTAAATAAACTGCTATGTTGTGAATAACCCTATGCAGAGGTCTGTGTGGCAAGGAAATGACAACTCAATTTGCAGACAATGAGAAATGAGGCTGCCACTGTCATGTCGTGTGATCTTGGAAGTGGGTCTTCTGATACCTAACAGTCACTTGTGTATTAGGAAGCCAATCCTCCCCTTCAGCTTTGAGATAATCACAGTGCAGACTGACACCTGAAATGTGACTTTGTGGAAGACCCTGAGCCAGAGGACTCAGCTAAGTTGCATTGGATTCCTGACCCACAAAAACTATGAGGTAATAAGTTCTGGTTTTGTTAAGCCTCTGACTTTTGGGCTAATTTGTTATGCAGTTATGTATAACTAGTACAATAACTTTCAAAAAATTTTGTGAGAAGTTAATTTTCCAAATTAAATTTATTTAGCTTAAAATGTCTAGGGTACTGTCTGTTTCATCAACAAAGTGTAACTTATAAACTCCCTGCTTCACCCTTTATATATTATCTTGCTCTCTGAAATTTCCTTTCCCCTATTCTCCTTTGTCAGTTCACCTATTATTTGCAACTGAAGTTCAATTTACAATGTCAGTCCCTAATAGGATGCTCTCCAGTTTGATTTATTGCTCTGAATATATCTATTAGATATTTACCTATCTCAATTAAAAGGCAGTATCTGTTAATGGTGTATGTCTGCCATATACTAAAATAAGTATTTCTAGAGGACCACAAGAGAGAACATTTCCTAGTCATTTTTGCATGTCAGTACCTAGCCAAAACCTAGAGAGCAGAATATATTTCTAAAGCATGATGAGTGATGGGAAATAAACAATAAAAGAGGGAAGAAGCAAAAAAAAAAAAAAAGGAAAACGAAAGGAACAAATAACTCTAAAACCAGTAATTTTTCAAATACAGTGTGGCAACTACAACATGATGCTCTAAAATCTGAATGAATTCTTCAATCATGTAGCAGAGAATATATTGTAGGCTAAATGTTGCAGAATGGGATAAAATGAAAGAGTTCAGGGCTGGAATATGATGAATCTAGATTTGCTAAGGGAAATGCTTGTATCTGTAGGTGTTAGAAGTAGCCTAGAAAGGCAGGTTGTGTATTGTCCAATAAATATTTTGACAGGAAGACTGGTGCTACCTGCAAATGGTTGACATAAGACAGATTCAAAAAAACATAGTAGTAGTTGTCTAAAAGGTGGCAGGTAGAGTCAGGCATTGAGGAGCAGTTCACATCCACGCATATGTCAGTTGTCCACATCAAGATGATGTATCTGTAAGTAACAAGGCCTAAGGTATAAGGCCAGGTTCTGGACAAGAATCCCATTAGTGGAATGGGGAAGTGAAAAGTTTACCTGTGGAACGCACACGGTGGTTCTTAAGAGAGTTGAACACCAAATTTAGAAAACCAGAGATACACTTTAATTCAAAAATTAAACAATGGTCCTCAGAGTATTTAATTCATGATCTTTGAACACTGCCTTCTTAAGGCTAGGCTTAGTTTAGATAGAGACTAAGATGGCTTCTACTGGGTGGAGAGAAATATGCAAAATCTATGAGTCACATAGACCTTGGAAATGATAGATATGTGTATTTGAATAGGTAAATATTTCTGGATCTATGTTCATGATGAATCAGACACCATTAAAGAAATACATTTTAAGTATTTACTTTTAGCATTGCGCTAAATGCCTTATAATGGTAAGCCTTGAAAATTTTACATTTTGAATTACAAGTATTACTAGAGAATATATTTCAGACTAATTTATAAAACATAAAAAATGCAAAATTACACATTTTGGACAATGATACACAAAATATATTATCTTACTCAAATTTCAACTGTAACTTTAAAGACATATTTATAATATAGCTCTCGCAGTACAATTTATATAAAATTCATACTTTCATTTTCTGATCAAAAAATTGATCTATTTAAGTCTTAAACGATTAAAAATTAAAATGGCTAAATATAGAACATTTGCTTTTATATATTAATCATATTTTAAGCTATTTGAATAGGCAGAAGTCTAACATTGATTCTAATGTATTATTACTTTTCTTTCCTTTTCATTCAGTATCGTTCCCCTCCCTGTTTCATAGCCTTCTGACCAAGTATAAGTGTTTGGGCCAGAGCTGGCCATTCTCTTAAATGGACAGAACTACCATTTATCTAAAATGTTATGGTCCACTGGGCTTTCTCAGAAGTACCTAAGGGCATGTATGTTATTAATGTACTGCATTTGTTTACTCAAACTTAGAAAGTAATTCTTCCCTTAAAAGTTTAAATCAAAGGTATATGCAAATATACTATGGATTGTTAAAGACAAAGATGTGATAATATAGAAAAATTAAATTCAAGTTGAGATCTTAAAAAACACTCATAAGGGATCTTGTCCTTTTTTTGAAATGCAGGATAATGTCTCTTTTCTCTGTACTTGGGAGGTAGATAAAGTAGGTTTTGTTTTTTATGGTTATCATCTATCTTAAACGAAGCAACTTTCTGCCAGAATGTTCATGTTTTTAAGTTTCACAGACTTTGCCACCAAAGCCTGCTTGTTAAAAGACTGTGGAAAGAGTGACTATCAGATATTAAAATACTTAATTAAATTGAGATTGACCTCAGTCATTTCATCAATCCAAAATCAAATAGAGAATGTGCCAGGTTAATTCTGTAGCTTATCTACAGCAATGCGCCTATGAAACCAAACAATGATAATAATAATCGCATAGAATCTGAGATGATGTAAAAATTTTATGAAATTTTCTATCTGATATGAGTGCAGGGAGGGGAAAAGAAAACAATTTTAGGTAAGTCAAATGATAAAAATCCTTACTGTGCATTGAATTTCTTGCAGTTTATGGTCAATAGTGCAATTATAAAGATATCATCACTGTTGAAATCAACACAGAAAAACTGAATGGTTACCTATTTCTCAAAGTATATGATATTCTCCCTGTTTTCAAAAAGAAACATGAGTCATAAAGGCATCATGATGGCTGTTAGGTCTTTTGAGTATTGGGTTATGGTTTATTCATCTGCATATGTCCCCAGTGCCTTTTTATATTTAATAAATACATGAAAAGCCTACTTTTGATACAGGCTTTGGTCACCATTCTCTTCCTGGAATATTATGATAGTCAGATTGTGAATCTTTAATCAGTTCAATCCACATTATCAAGAATAAATACAGTCAGTTATCTTTTTTAAGTTTACTTGTCCAAATGGGCAAATCTAGCATCTCCCTTTTGAGAGCTTCTGCTCTCCTGAATTCCTACTACAAATCCCTAGCTCAGTCCAAAGAGATCATATTTTGTCCAGGTGATTACAATGTTCAGTGCACTACTGACTTTATTTCCATCACTGTCATATTGCATACCTTTTAAAAATTGGATGTTCTTAGTATTGCTACAATGATACCTTGTTCTATATATCCCTCCATGTTATAATGTCACTTTGCCTTTGAGTTAAAATGGCACAGCTTTTTTAGTTCCTACTTGCACAATCAGCATAAATACCATAGTTAGGTTGCTGGGTTCTGAGGCCTTTGAATATCAGCAAATGTCTTCACCCAACAAATTTTAAGCTCAATTCTATTTCCCTACAGTGAGCACTTCTTTGTGGTACTTGGGCTCATTTCTTTCTCAGTCAGAACCATTCTAATCTTTCAGAGTTTCTAATACTGTTAAAATTCAAATGGGATTGATTTGGGATGCTCTCCTCCCAGGAAGGTCCTGTCTCTTAAATAAATTTGCCTTTTCTTCACGGAGAACAACTGTATGCAAAGTCTAGAGGTATTATAAGACATCACTTTTGTTATGTATAGAATTTTACCCTTCCTCAATGGAGACAATGTCCACAGCTTTACAATTTCACAACTAGGGGGCATTATTCACGCATTTCTTTCTCTAAAACAGAAATCTAAATTATTCAATACTTAAAAACTCATATTTTTTAGACCACTTCTTAGATATTTTTGAGGTCAGGCAAATTTTGACAGAATTTCATTTTTAGTATTAACCACAGTAGAAGATCAGGATGAGGACTGGTCTCTAAAATATTCCTCAACTCAGAAAGTTCTCTGGGAACTTCAGAGGATTCTTAAAATCTCTGGACTGTCAAGTCCCAGAGCATGCCCCATCCCAGCCTGGCCCTATTTCCCAGGTAAAAGACTAAGGTAAGTGGGAACAACTAAGGAAGAGAGTATCTGAGGTCTCTCTGGAAACTCAAAATTATTTGGTTTAGTTAAAAAAAAATTAAAAACAAAAACAAAACTTGAGCAAGCTTTTCCATAAAATAATTCACCTTCTAAAGTGCCTTTGAGCCTATTCATTTAACTTGGCCTCTATAGACTAAAACAGGTCAAAGGACATCTCACAAATTTTTATGAAGGCATTTAGTAGGCTGGCATAGGTCCAGAGAGAAAAAGAAACTTAAAAGTAATCAATGAGTCAAATGTTATATGTTCATAATATATATACATAGATATGCACAAATGCATACACATAAAATTTCACAATTAACTTATCTTTACCTTGTTCAGTGTGGACTTGATTGGCCAGGACACCCAGAAGTCCTGTTGCCCCCTGGTGGTCACTGAAGTATCACAGATCTTGATACTTAAAAATTCTCTGGGTGAAGAGCTTAAAAATTACAACATGAGAAACCATGGAAGCATGTAGAAGTTATTTGCATAATTTAAGCCAGTTCATCATATCAGTCCTGATGATTTATGGCAAAATGAAGTGTAAGTAATGGAAGAAAAGAAAGATCCTCCCCATGCAAAATCAAGTCTGAAAAAAAAAAAAAAGTCCACTACAAGCACTGAATATGTGCTACTTGATTTTAAGTATAAAGTGCTACATTTTCGAAGCGACATTTTGTTACTCAAAAAATAAGAGTAATTTGACTGAACACTTTTGAGTATTTTAAGTGATGGGAAAATTTCAGTGGTACCTTAGCAATATACAAGTGGACTCATAATTTAGATATAAATGGTATTTTTATTTGTTAAACTGTCTTAAATTAACTTGGTAATTATAAATAAAGAATTAAAATTGTAATCTTCTGAACTTTATTCATTTGACCTCACAAAAGTGACTGAAATTTTACAAAAGCACAAAATACATCCTTATTATTCGATCTCTGACCTCTGACTTCCTAAACTTTGAGCTAAATCTGAGCTTAGAAAAATTAGTGAATTAGTATGTTTTAAATGAGTTTAGCCTATGTACATTTTTTACATTAGGCTGGAAATAAATATTTTATATACACTACATAAATCATGCTAATGTAAATATGTAAATGATTTTCCTACACAGTGGAAAGATTTTTATATTTTGACTGAAATCACAGAACCCAATTTTCTGTAATATCTATTAACTGAGATATAATATCTATTAATGAGACATTCTTTTCTGTTTATAATCAATTTCTTCTGCACAGTACCTTTTCTAATTCAGTTTAAATTACGCTTTTTCTGTGATGAACTTGCATTTTCCCATTTGCCAGCTGTGAATGCATTTTATGGTAAGTACAAAAGTAGTGGGTTCAGAAACAGCCCTTTGATTTCATTGTTGTTGTTGTTAACTATTTAGCTTGACAGTCTTGGATTTGAACACACTGAAATCTCCAATTGTCCCTTTACCCTAGAAAGGCCTGAATACTAGACAAATACAGTACAGCCTTTTATTTGAAAATTCACACAACTTATTCCCTGAAGTCATTATAATTTACTCCTATTTCTCTCTTAAAATCAGAGAATATTTCCCAGAGGTAAACAGTGAGGTAAATATTAGTACTGTAGCAAGTTAAAAGAAAATAACAGCCGTATGCTCATTTGGAATGTGTATTCTGAATTTGTGCATTTTCCTACATGTACAGTCATGTGATTATTGGTAATTATACAAATAAAATAATACAATGTGCATTAAAATTGGGTATATCTTGTTTGCATCTGAAGAGAGACATTTTCATCTTTCCACTATACATTTATGATAGATGTTTCAACAGCAAGGATATAAAATAAAAATATTAAGGCCTTAGCCTCTTTTTCCATTTATTTAAAATTCACTAAATATCTGTGAATGACTCTATCATTATCAACGTTTAAGTGTACAATGAATGCATAAAAATTTAAAACTAGTTTTCAGAATTCCTGCTTTGGCTCACATGTGTTGGTCTAATTCACTATTTGGTATTGCTCAGGAAGATAAGTTCCTTTTGAATTCACTTTATATACAAACATGTCGCATTATTTAAAATAATTGCTCTAGAAATAATATGCTTAAATCATAGAAATGAAGCCAAAATAAACTGTAATGGTGTGAGGAAATTCACTATTATATGTTATCTTAAAATAAGAAAGTTTTTATGTACTGATTTTTTTTTATGTCAGTGGCTTCATGTACAAATAGGTTTATATGCTTTATCATTAGTCAAATACAGTTGAGTATAAATTTATATATTAAAACATATACTGTATACTAAACATTGTCTTCTTGACTATCATCTATTTTTATTTAAGTGCTGCAAATTATTTATCAATATATCTAGATACTACAAAAGAAAGAAGAGAAGGTTGAAAAACCTAAAAATGAGAATCATTGTGCAGCTATGCAGGGCGAACTGTCAGCAGCCTGGCACATGTGCATTTAATGTGAAGCTTCTTGTCTCTAAAAATAAGAGTGAGGTTACACATGCCCCTGTATCTGACAGAGGGAAGGGAGGGACATAAAAAGAGGACTCACTACACCACCTATACTCATCAGAGGAGTGAAGGATGTTACTTCTTTGGTTTCCTGGTTTTAATGGAAAAGTATTTGTATTCACATCTCTGAGTATTAGTCATTCAATAGATGAAAGGAATATTTTAAACTTTAAAGGCTACCTTGGAGTCACTTTGGGAAGTGGGGATGCGACCCTGGGGAAAGTGTTGAAATACTGGAGAATTAATTTTAACTATTAGAAGTGATTTAATATTTGTGAGTTTGTAGCTCTGTGCATTTTAAAGACTAAGTATGGGGATTTATGTTTTTAACTCTAATGTTTTAGTTTACAAGTTTCTTTCTTAAATCTTCTACTTGTGTAAATACTGCTTCATCTTCTCTAAAACAAGTGTGTTCTCCCTATATATTTTTGTCTCTTTCCAAGGATAATCTATTACTCATTTACATTTTCTATGCATCGTTTAAAGGGCACTTAAGATGCTTTTCGATACAATTTTTATAATATTAAATAGGCATAATGGCTAGGAATATGCAACATTTAAGAAATGTTACAGAAACTACACAATCAGGTTTAAGAAGAAAACTTCATATCTCTTTCACGTTATTAGGCAAATCAAAACTATAGGAGACAATTTACCATAAAATAAAAATATCTGCGGCTGTCATCTTTGAGAAGTCTCTACTATAAACACCAGAAACAACTCAATTTACTTTGTATTTCCAGAAAGAAAGGGTGGAAAAAGTTTGGAGCCTTATGTGAAATCAAACTTTGTACCTATCAGAAATAAAAGGAAATCATAAATGATAGAGAACAACAACAAAAAAAGATGTTCATCTTAAACGTGCTCAAGTTACTTTGTATGACCTTTGAAATGGATGATTTGGCAATTAAAATTTTAAAGTTCTTCCTCTTATTACCCACCTCTTGAATACAAAGTGTCCAAAACTGCCTAATAGAAAACAGATTTCTCTACGCAGTCTTCCTTGCTGTTCGGGTTGAATAAATTCAACTAGAGGTACTGGGTATTTTTTTTTTTCAATTCTAGTTTCTCTTTGAAAGATAAGTATTGAATAATACTTAAAAATGGTAAATACTTGCGAAAGAGAAAGGTCTTGCGTGTTATGAATTTAATACGTAATGACATTCTTTAATATTAAGCATAATTTATGCAGCGAAATGGAAAACTATCAGAGTGTAGGCAATGCAAGGAAAACCTCAGAAAATGATACATGCACAGGAAAAACGATACGCAACCCTCAGAAGATTCTCTCCTAATGTTCCACTGCGTTCAACAAACTACAGTGAAAAGATAGGTGGAGGTGAAGGGGCGCTTAAAACAAAAGACTTCCTTTTCCCACTCCCTTTTCCTCTGTTTCTTTTGCCAGAGCTTGTTGCAAACTCTTGGAAACATTGTTTAAACATAATACATTTGGTTACTTTTATTCTTGCAGGGATTGTGGTGGGTGGTACTCAAAGTTGACTGCTCTTGAAGTAACAAAAAGAGAGAAACTTTTCAACCAGGCAAAAAACGAAGTTACCCTGCCCGCGGAGGTTCTAACAACAAAAAATGTAAAAGGAACTTTACTTAAAGGCACAGCTCATTTCCCTGTCCGGGCTCCGAGCTTGGTAGCTGAGAAAAGGCTTTGCTTCGCCTCTGGTTTCTAAAAGATCGCGAGGAGTACAGCTATAGACAAGAGTGTAAGTTGGGAGCGTTATTCTCGGATTTATCCTGCTCCACGAAAGCTGCGGTTGCTAAAAGCAGAGCGCCCAGAGCAGCACACACCTCGGCTGCCGTCCTCGTTCTCCTCCGAACATCCAGCGCGAGCTCAGAACCTGGAGGGAATCCTGGACCAGCAACCTGACTCCGCTCGGCACCGATTGGCTCCTGCCTCGGACCCCGCCCCCGAGGCCGGGGCGGCCATTTCGCCAGGGCCCGCCCCTTGGCCCTGGGAATCGCCTCCTGGCAGGCCGGCTGTGCCTGCCACTCAGCCCGAGTGGCAGAGGCTCTCGGCTCGGAGCCCCGCCCCCTCCCCCTAATTGATATTATTGGAGTGTGGAGCAAGCGGCCGGTCTGCAGTCGGAGACTTGCAGGCAGCAAACACGGTGCGAGCGAACAGGAGGCGGGTGGGGGGGCGAATAAAAAAAGCTAAACGTGGAGCAGCCGGTCGGGGGCCGAGAAGGGAAATCGATGCAAGGAGCGCCATAAAACAAAAGCTACTTCGCAACAAACAGCATTTAAAAATCCACGGCTCAAGATAATTGAAACCTAAAATAAAACCTGCTCATGCACCATGGTTTTTCAAACTCGGTACCCTTCATGGATTATTTTATGCTACATCTGGCTGCTCCGCTTTGCACACACGGGGGAGGCGCAGGCTGCGAAGGAAGGTAAGGTGCTGGGAAAGCAAAGTTTGTTCTGAGTTATTTATTTCGCTGCCTACCTGCACGAGCCAGCTTGTCCGCGGCGCCGCCGGGCGACCCTCCCCCGCCGGCTCCCGCCCCCTCACCGCTCGGGCGGCTCCAGGCGGAACTGCGAGCGCGAGCCAGGGCCGCTCCGAGCCGCCTGCAGTCCCGTGCCCGGGGCCGTCCGTCCGACGGGTGCGGGATTTCTGGCGCGGGCAGTCCGGAGGGCGTGAGCAGCAACGGAGGTGGGGTGGAGCTGAAGGAACGGCCGGCGAGCGTATTTTTCAGGACCCCAGGCGGGTCACATCTCTCCCTCTAGCTCCGCCTGCCTTCCCTCCGCGTTCGCCTTCTGTGGGCGCTGCGGCCAGAGTTGGGTTGGAGACCCAGGAGTGCAGCCGCCAGCGTCCCCGCCAGCTCGCCGGCGAGTGGCGGGAGCCGGGAGCCTTCCCAGAGGGACCGAGACTTCCGAGAGCTCGGGTTACTAATGAAGTGCTCACTGCGGCGGAGGCAGCGGCGCGGTCCTGCGCTTGGCGCTCGGCCGCCGGCGCGGAACAATAACGCCGGGGAGGCGAAGCGCGGCGTGCGGCGCGCGACCCGCGGGCCGGGGCTGTCTCCTTTCAGCGCGCGCTGCGCGTCGGGCCCAGCGGGCTTGGTCGGGCCGCGGAGGCGGGGGGCGGGCTGGAGCCGTGCAGTCTGTAAGGAGATGCCGCCTGGGCGGCTCGAAGTCCCCAGTTATTTGCCCCCGAGTCCAGCAATTGAGGAATCCGAATGGCCAAACCTTGCCAAAGACCTAGACCCTGAGGGTTGGTGGTTGGCTCTGGTGGGAGAAGGAAGGTTTTGTTTGGCCAGCTGGTATAAATACGCCTGTATGTGGTTATGTTTCCCTTCTCCTTTGAACCTTTGACGGAAGGTAAAATACCTTTCGGTGCCTGTAGTTGGAGCTGGGGAAAAATAAACCCTGTCAATGGAAGTGTCTTGCTTTTGAGCAATGTCACAATCCTACCCTCAGTCCCCCTCATCCCCTCGCCCCCTGGTCTTCCATGCTATGGATCTCAGTTTCATTTTTTTTGATCTGTTAAAAGCAAAATCGAAATAATGACTTATTTCTGAAATGTAGAGGGGAAAAAATCTGTTATCAAATTTAGGTCATGGTGGTTATTGGGCGGGGGTTGGGTGTGGAGGATTACATATAGGTCCTTGCTTCATCTAGTCCTGAAAACTTAGTGCGGCTTTTCTTTATTCTCACCGTTCATCCCTCTTAGTTCACTCAAGCCCCCGTCCAGCCCGGCGCCACATTCTAGTCCTTCATTCAGCCTGACCTTCTGACCCCACTTTCCACATCTGCAACCTGTTTAGATGCTGAACCCATTCAGAAAACCCCGGGCCTCCAAGCTGATGGTTACATGTTTGCAGATGGACGGACATCTGCTAGAAACGCACACGCATCCCCTCCAAAACCGCATTTCTACCCCCTGACGTTAGCTATCAGAAACATTCAGCCCTGGCACCCTGTGATTCCTCTGGAATAGCGGACCAGAGGAAAAGTTTGCACCGCCGCGGCGAAGCCCCGAGCGCGAACACACGCAGACTCTGGCTGGAGTTTGGGCTATAAATAACTGCATCACTAGGGGGAGAGGTTCCTGCAGCCAGAATGTCTCGCTGGCTTTGCTCTTCTGGGTGCAAGCTACGTGAAGAGGATTCTGATTCTAGGAGCCTGAATTCTTTAGATGCAGAAGTGAGATGTATAAAAGGCGCGGGGGCGATGGGAGGGAGGGTGTTGGTCGGTGGCTGGCGGGAGGCGAGTGCGCCCCGCTTCTAGGCGGCGACGCTTCTAGGGCTCAGGGGCGACCGAGAGCTGGCCTTCTAGGAGCTCACAAGCCCCGAGGCACCCCGCGGCACCCAAGGGCTAGCGCTGGCAACCGCTCGGAGCAGGTGCCGGACCTCCTGGGGTATTTGCGGGTGGCTGGAGGAAGATAAGAAACTCCCTCCCCTCACTTTCCTTGTGCACGTTCTCTCGGGTAGGTCAGTTATCATCGCTGCAGGGAGCGCTTGTCAGAGTCTGACGCTTGGAGGCAAAGTACAGCTGCTAATTTTTCTCTCCGTAAATGCCGCCGCCGCCGCCGCCTCCCCTCAGAGCAGACGCTTCCCGAAAGCCACTCTCCTCTTCCCAGCTCTTTCTGGAGCGCGGGCGCCACCGGCTCCCTGGAGTGCCCAGGTCTGGCCGAGGCGTAATGGATGCTTGGCGCAGCGGGCGCGCCTGTCTGGCAGCCCCCGCCCCGCCCCGCCGACGGCTCCGCCCAAGCCCGGGGACGCCAGCCTTTGGCCCGCGCGGCCCTTGCCCGGGTCGGCCCGGGAGCGCCCTGCATTTAGCCCCTCTCCCATCACCTTCCCGGCCCTCACAGCGGGGCGCGGAGCCCCGGAGTCCCAGGCCTGCGCCCCAGCGCTCGGGTGAGCCGAGAGACTGCGCCTCCGTGGGCGCAAAGGGAACTTGGCACTCTGCTCCGAGCGGGAAGAGAAACGCGCTCACTTGAGGGTTTAACCAGAGAGCGGACAGACCAGAAGGGAGACGCACCGATCACTTGAGAGCGGCTTCTCATTAAACGTTCTAGGGCCGGGTTCTGTTTTGTTTTAGTTTGTTCATTTGTTTCTCTCTTAACTTGTTGCCCATCACTGCTCTGCTTAGGTCCCTAGCTTCCACCCCCAGACTGAGCTGAAGGGTAGCAGAAGGGCAATAAACAGTAATCTTGCAATGTTTATTCCACTCTCGGAAATGACCCAAGAAGGTCACCTGGATTTAAAATCCTATTGTCTATATTCAGCACACACACACAAAACGAAAATTAAAAAGCATCTCAAAAAAATTTAAAGAGTACCTGGCACCCACATTGTTTCCTTGTGCTTCATCTCAAAGATTGGGGATAAAAATAAACTTTAAAAATTACTACTCTTTATGTAAATTCGCTACTCCAACGATTTTTCGATGTTACAAGTTGAAATACAAATTGGCATTTTAAAAGTGTTGTGTGAGCGTTTTTCATTTGAAAAGGAGTCAAATATTTGTGATCAAGTTTTTCTTTTCCTGTCAAAGTCTTCCTGGAGAGTCTTAAGTGTAAAATGCTAAACAAATAAATAAGAAAACAAAAATCGTAGTGATTCTATATCTATTTTCATTTACAGTTAATAACCTTGACTAGTGTGAAGGAGTTAAACACAAAATCAACTGGTCCTTTGAACACATAATCAACTGTTCCTTTGTTTTCTTATCATAACGGATTTTTAAATTGTCTTTCAAATACATACTTTATCCCTAGTGATTGAGTTGCATAATTAATGAAAGTTCATATAAGCATGTATTTCAAGTTAAAATTTTAAGATTTTGCTGAGGCTGATGCTGAGCCTATTGACATACTTAAAATATATTCACAATTATTTCTGGACAAATTGATGCATTTGTCAAAATGGTCTAGAGTCAGATAAATATTTTTAAAGTGCAAAAATTCATGTAACTCTGAAACCAGTTTGATCAAGAAAATGAGTGCTTTAGCACAGTAACTGTTCTAAAAAGCAATAAAATGTATCAAATTCGAAATATGTGCATTAGTATATGACATTCTAACGCATTCTCATATTGATAGTATCAGGAACATTTATAATACTTTATATAAATGTTAAATTAATCACATTATGCTTTTTGATAGCATAAAAGTGAAATACAAATGTTTAGAAGTCAGAGTTTATGCCATTTTGAGAATTAGCTTACACTTTGAGAATTTAGAAATAAAAAATGCTGAAAAAGCTGATGTTTGACTAACTCAAAAATATATCTTGTAAATAATAGGCAATTAATTTTTCTGATGATAACTTTGCTTAACATAGTTTTTAAGATTTTTGTATTCATTTTAGCTTAAGAAAAGACACAGTATGAAAAGATTTTTTAAAAAGATAAACTAGTTCTCAAAACACAATAGAAACTACTGTTGGCAGAATATTTGGAATTAATGACTGGATCAAGAGTAATATAGGAATGACATCTTATTATGTTCATGTTATTATATTTGACAAAGTTTGAAGGCCTCAATGGTTTACAAAACTATAATATATAATTACAGTAGAATTACTGTATCACATAAAATTTCTACCCTCACTTTTATTCTAATATTGCATTTTAAGATTATTTTTATAATTAAAGTGTGCCAAATATAATATTGGTGCCTTAATATCTTTTTCCTCTAAGGAAGAGGAATATAGTTGTATCAGGAGGCTGGTCATTTCACCACTCATTTACTATCTATAGATCGTAAGTCATAAAATGATGATTATATAAAAAGACTCACCTTAAAAATGTTTACATATATGCTTGTTTCATGTAACATCTGGAAATACAACTTTATTTTTCAGTACTACTGCTGGATTCTAAAGCACAACAAACAGAGTTGGAGTGGATTTCCTCTCCACCTAATGGGGTAAGTTCTTTTCATCATAAAATATCACTATTTATTTTGTAAAATAAGAAACAAAACTTTTCCTTTCCCTCCTGTATAATTTTCACACTCTTCATGTATAAACTGTTTTAATTCCAAGTATCTTATCCAATATTATGTTGTGTTTATAATGAGACATTGAGTTCTCTTGAGTAGAAAAGGTGTACTTAAAACTTGGGGAAATGGGAAAAACAAATTCTTATAACCATAGTCTTTTGAGTTCTTATTGTGTGGAATCATACCTCAGAGTCCAGGCTATAAATGCTAACTAATTACAGGGAACATTCCTTTCACAAACTCACTTAAACCTACTTAGTTGCTTTATATTTCTGTAGGATAATCACCAGGTAGGTCATATGTAATTCTTAAAAATGGTATGTAATCTGTTTTCCTCTTTTAAAAACAGTTTTAGCATCATTCAAAATGTACTTTGAAGTGTAAAATGAGCTACGTTCAACATCTTTGTATACAATTTGCTATAAAACATAGATTCTCCAAATTTGTATTATGTGCTATCTCCTGTTATTGATCAGAAGTGATGGCAAAGCTTGCACACATTACAGTAAAAATTTGGAATAGATATGAGTGAAAATTGTCCAATAATAATCTACCAAAAATATTATCAAGTCTTCAAAAATACTGACCACTATTTTTTCATATGTAAATTTAGTTCAGTATCCATGTCTTCAGATCTTATTTTTATTGTGAGAGAGGGCACATTCTTTATTCCTTATTAAGGAAGAGGGCTCTGAGAAAGGAAAAGATAATCGTATTGTTATTTAAGTTTATCTTTGGCACATTAAAAAATCTGAAGTCAAAAGTGTGGAATGTAAGTTATGATATAAAAACTGTAGCAGATTGTGCAAAGAGGAGAATGAAAGTTTGAAATAGATTATTGAGATCATAAAATCAGCATAGTGAGGAACTGAAAGTCAGTTTAATAATGTAAAATGTGAACAAAACAAATCTGTTTAAAATATTCAGAGTTTTCATTAAATTAAATTTTTAAGAGATTTCTTTCATTAATATTGTGGTTATCTGTATTGGTTACAATAAATTATAAAGCGATGACAACCATTTGACAGATTAAATATAAAAATTCCATGAGTTGAAGGTATGAATATAATACCTTCTTGAGAGAAGTGGTTTCTGTGAGTAAAATAATATACATTATAGACAGCTATTCATGATAAAAAATGAAACACCTTTCTTGCCAATGACAGATGTAGTCCATTTTCTACCATCCATCAATTAAAACAAATAGAGATAGAGGATGGTTTTATCTCTGAGGAGAAGTAAACTGATATATGATTGTAGTATTTCATCCGTGTAATACACAAAATGACAAATTGTGACTGTCAGTGTTATCTTGGACTCAAATAGGCATTCTATCAGTCCAAAGTATCTTGAGTTAACAGTTAACCCTGCATATCTGTGGGCATCAACACATAATATTAGAAAATAATGATCAGCGATATTTTCTATATCTGTGCAATAGGTTCGTTCACATGTGACTAAATATCTAAGTGTAAAGAAAGTGTTCCCAAGACATAAGTTTTGAGAAAATATTTCTATAAGCATGTTATAAAAACAGTGTCTGTATGAAGACATTTTTCTCAATAGTGTCATTTGTGGAAATGTTCATAGTGTCTTAGAAAGTGAGATAATATAACAACAGTTGTGTTAAATGAATTTATGTAGTCTCAATATTTGTAAACTACATCATAGTTTTCCTGAAGCATTCCCCAATGGAATAAAATTTTAAGTAAAAATAAAAAATAATTGGGTTGCAAGGGTAGTAAAATTGATTTTTCTTATACAGAATAAAATAATATAATTGTCCTTGAAGTTATATAAAGGAATTCTTGGGATATATTCTTTTAAAATAATTAGCTTTGGTTTCTTCAAACTCTAGTTGTTTAAAGAGCACATCTTTCAAGCTTTTGATTTTTTAATAGATGACATTACTAGTTTTACTAGTTTTGGTAATTTCAATCTAATTAAGAGACTAAAATATACCCAACCAAATGGATGAATTTAGTTATATTTGGCTGAGTGCCATTCAGATTTTAGGCAGCTAACTGAAACAAAGGGAAATAGGCACGCTGTTAGCAGGTCACAAATCCAAGTTGTACTGAGTAAAAGCTGAACATTAAAATGGGTTATTTGCTACATTTGAGTACCTTTGATGATACTAGGTTGTGTATACCAAAATTGTAGCAAATATATCACCAAAAAAATTTCTGAATTATATTGTTAATTTTTTAGTCTTTTCTAAGAACTGTTTTTAAAAGTATATATTAACATCGTACAGAACATTTAAATAAATCAGTACTCTAATAACGTTTTAAAAATAAACTTATTTACCACATGATTTATACTTTATTTTCTCATCTTCTTTTATTGAAACACTAGTTTAAATACTGGATGCTATGCGACTTTGGACTTGAACACAAATGTTTTATATTTGGCATTTTATTGGTGAAATTAATATTAACAGATAACAATTTCATTATTAAGACATCATAAATATAAAGTGGGAAATTTTTTAATAATTGTAAGCAAAAAACATAAACTACTATTAATTTAGGCTTTTAAGGTCATTAGGTGAAGTGATTTTATTGATTAATGAGTAGTAGAGAATATTGTATATGGTTTAATAGTTTGAAATTGTTCTCAATTTTGACAAATGCTCTATTTTTTTTCCTTTTGTGGGAAAATATTTAATATGTTTTTGGTTTGTAGTATACATTATATCAGCATATAAAGGAACATTTTAAAACATCTGATATTTTTCCTTTTAGAAAGCCTATTACTAAATATGATCCAGCATGCTGATTTACCATGTACATTTGATTGTCTATTGAAAGCAATTTATTTATAAAAATGAATCATACTCTCATAAATACTTACTGATAGTTATGTGGCTTTGTATACAATATTATATATAATACTAGAATAAATAAATAGCTCTGTAAAATGTTATTTCCTTATATGTCATTTTGAAAAGTTTGTAAAATACTCAGATTATAAATATCAACATGTTGTTGAATGCTTTTACATTTCAGAATAGTCTTGGCATTTTCTTCTTCATGTTTCTAAGTACTCTGTAATCGTAAGTATAATATGGACACTTAAAATGTCAACTGAGTTATCAAAAATTCTGCCAGGCATCCATATGTATATACTTTCACTGGTAATTTAATATAATTGTGAGCTTTAGTCTATAAAAATTATAATCTCAATGGAGAACATAAACATAAGCAAATATGTAAAAAAAGAAACGCTAATACACTGGCAAACAGATATTAAACAAAATGAAATATTTATTGTATGTATACACAAAGCAAGAAGCTTAAGTGTGTTCCACCACCAGGATGAAGCAGAACCTGGAATCTTACATTCTCTGATTTATACAAGATAGGAATCAACCTAACTTTTTCAAAGATCCATGTTTGTGAAGTACTTGCACTTTCAAAAGCAAAATGTTATTTTTTGCTGAATGACTGATGACCTTTTTTTAAATTTTACAGTGGGAAGAAATTAGTGGTTTGGATGAGAACTATACCCCCATACGAACATACCAGGTGTGCCAAGTCATGGAGCCCAACCAAAACAACTGGCTGCGGACTAACTGGATTTCAAAAGGCAATGCACAAAGGATTTTTGTAGAATTGAAATTCACCCTGAGGGATTGTAACAGTCTTCCTGGAGTACTGGGAACTTGCAAGGAAACATTTAATTTGTACTATTATGAAACAGACTATGACACTGGCAGGAATATAAGAGAAAACCTCTATGTAAAAATAGACACCATTGCTGCAGATGAAAGTTTTACCCAAGGTGACCTTGGTGAAAGAAAGATGAAACTTAACACTGAGGTGAGAGAGATTGGACCTTTGTCCAAAAAGGGATTCTATCTTGCCTTTCAGGATGTAGGGGCTTGCATAGCTTTGGTTTCTGTCAAAGTGTACTACAAGAAGTGCTGGTCCATTATTGAGAACTTAGCTATCTTTCCAGATACAGTGACTGGTTCGGAATTTTCCTCTTTAGTCGAGGTTCGAGGGACATGTGTCAGCAGTGCAGAGGAAGAGGCAGAAAACTCCCCCAGGATGCACTGCAGTGCAGAAGGAGAATGGTTAGTGCCCATTGGAAAATGTATCTGCAAAGCGGGCTACCAGCAAAAAGGGGACACTTGTGAACGTAAGTAATATGTCCTGTTAAAACTTTACTTTGCCTTTTTAAATTTCAATATCAGACATTAAAACATTAATAGTTATTTGAATATGTGAATTTGCTCTATACCAGAAGTGCAATTCAGTAGATATTAAACAAAGTCACATTTGAACTTAATGATTGCCCCACAGTAGCATCTGCACTAAGTGTATTTAATCAATATGGGTGATAACGATACTTGTTACAAAAATTTAATGTGTCCAATGTTTAACATGGAAGTCAATAGTTGCACGTTGGGCTATGGGGTTTAGAGAGGAGACTGGGTAGACTGGCAAGACTGAGATGACATTTAACAGGATTTATTGAGATGCCATTCCTCCTGTTTTTAAACCCATATTGTCTGAGCCCTTGAGTAGCAGTAAATAGGAGGCTAACAGTGGTGTGAATAAGGGCTCTAATGACAGGTGGAGCATAAACAAGTACATTTACAAACTTTTAGAGTTATCTTTTATAAATACTATAACTTTGATACAAAATTGTCAAATTTCACTCACTAAATCTCTGTGGTTACTTCTGCAAAAGGTGAAATTGTCCTCTGGACTAAATACCAAAATGAGAATATTTTTGTGAAAGTGAGCCAAAGTAAAGATCTAGTTATTATAGTACCTCAACTGCGTGTTTTCTATTTGTTTTGAAACAATTGCGTATGAATTAGTAAACCTTTTTCTTTGTTTTATAAAAACATTTTTTCTCTCTTTCCTAGCATTATGTGGCCAGATATTTAGAACTATGTCATACGGGTCTTCAAGATTGATAGATATTCTGTTTCTAGGTATCACGAAAATAAATTATGAAGTTACATTATTAGTGCCTCTTTTTAACTTATAATGTATAAAACAATACATTCAAAAATAACATATATATATATATATGTATATATATATGCAAATGCAAAGCCAGAAGCACAGTTTTTATACTTGCAATTCTTAGTTGAGCTAAAGGGGACCACTGATAATAATAACTACTATAACTAAATTTTCTTGATAACTTACTATGTGCAGACACTCCCCCATTTCTTTTACATACACAAGCTTATTTAATGAGGTAGGTTTCATTATCATTTCTATTTTAAACAATAAAAAAATTGAGGCTATCAAGAGTAAATAGGTTGCTTGCAGTTACTTTAGTAATATTTGTCTTAGCTTAAATCCAAATTTGGGGCATTTTGACTTTAGAGCCTAGGCTTTTAGCAACGATATTGTCCTAGTTTTAATCACAAAGCAAAGAGAAGCTTAGCAAATACTGCATTTCATGGCGGAACTTAAATGTCTGGCTCATAGCATTTTGGTGCCTCATATACGTATGTAAATTGGATTACTTCTCCATAAAATTCTTATTCTAGTAGAATATTTTTAAAATTAAATACTTTTTTAAAAAATGTAGACCTGTGCTACTGAGTACTATAGCCAGCAGCCACATATGGCTCTTTAGGTTTTGAAAAGTGGCTATTTTAAATTGAGATTTGCCGTAATTATAATTTACACACTGGATTTCAAAACCATACTGAAAAAAATAATATACATCTTTAACAATTTTTAAATGTTGATTGCATGTTGAAATAATCATATTTTAGATATACCGGGCTAGATACAGGATAATATTAAAATTAATTTCAACTTTTTCTTTTACTCTTTTTTTAGTGTGGCTAGAAATTGCAAAATTGTATTTGTGGCTCACATTATATTTATATTGGATATACTTTTCAGATGGAGTAACTGAGCAATTATATATTTTGTCCTATTTGAAGAGTCAAATACTTAATGTGGATGGCTGCTAAGGATGTAAAGTACCTATGGCTCTGCACTCAATTATCATCTTCACAAGAGGTGACGTTATAAAATGAACTCTGAGCAAAACAAATGGAGATGATATAGGTTCAGGTCCACTGGGCCAGTTTAGCAGCCTCCTCTATGCCCCTGAGTGAGTCAAACCTGTCTCCCATTGTCCTCCTTCCCTGTCCCTCACTGGCAGTATTTCTAATTGAGTAGAAAATCTTGGAGTTTCCCTATATGTGGAAATCAGAACCTGATGAAGATTTATCCCTGCTTGTAGGCAAAATACAATTACACTTGGTAAGTATAGAAATATTCTCAGTGAACTAATCAAGTCAATCAATGAAAGGCAGCATTCCTATTGACTAGAAGTTAACAGTTACTTGAAAGTGATGGTGGATTCAGCAGTAACTGTTAACAAAAATTTTTAGGAACATTATTGCACCTTAGCTGTGAAAGCAGCAGTTTCAATATTATGAAGATCTTGATTGATATGAAAAAAGAACTTAAAATTTTTGCACAATTAAAATGAGAAAAATAAAGTAGAAATACACATAAAAGTACACAATTAAATTTATCTGAGAAAAGATAGGAAATAACATTAAAGGCCCAGTGTTTAAACGTTATAAAGAAGATGACAAGTTTTTGTCCTTGTTTCACTTTGTGTAATTTAACTCAAAAGATTTCTGCATTTATTTGTTTAAAAATGGACAGGAGCTGCTCAAGTTCTATACTTCTAAATATAGAATTTTGTACGAAAAGCAGTCTTAAACCACAGTAAATAGATATATTTATCATTAAAAATTGAGGAGTTTTTTAACCTCAATTTATTTCAAATGAGAAAAAATCGTCTCATTAAATATGGTACTATAAAATTAATTCATCAATTTCAATTGCAAAAGTTGAAACATTGGACTTCCAAAATTATTGTTACCTGCAAACTATACCAAGGTATTTAAAAATGAAGTAAATTGCTCCGCTATCATCTTCATTAATTCTGCCTTTGAATATTTGAAATTAGGTATTAATATTATAGTAAGCGTTAATTTAAAAAACATGGTTAAAGGAGGCAAGATGCCTCCGTATGGTTTAACTGAAAGAATGTGTGTATGTTGTTATAAGTCAAGTAAATTGCTTATGACATAACTTTCTTAATTTTTAGCCTTGGTGATGTTGACAAAATAATTAAATACCTTCTCCTTAACCGTGAAACTATGTTCATTTGCGAAAACATTTCCCTCCTTGGCGTAATGCCAGTGCATTGCTGCAAAAGTACTTGCCTCTGGAATCACTCCAGGCTTGCCTTTATAGTATTCTTCCTGTTTCCTTTCAATGATCCTGTTAAGAGTTTGAAAACAAGTTCCAGTCCCATACTGAGGAAAACTAATGTGTTTGGGAGAGGATGCTACTGAGTCCCTAGCCAAACGAGAGTGGTTAGCCACTTAAAGGCAAGTTTATCTGGGCACATTTTGAAGTGGCAGCCTATTGTGATATTTGCTAGAAGGCAATATGAAATATGAGTAACTATAAACAGCTGATTATAGATTTGGTCAGTTGATGTAAGAGCTTTTCTTCATGACTGAAAAAATAGTTCAATTTTGAAAATCAAATGCTTCTCATGTCTACTAATATATGAAGAATGTCTGTCCAATTCTTAAATATAGTATTTTTATGAGGGTATCTCTTTATAGTGATTTAAGAATATATAATTTCATTTAGCATACTTTTATTGTCAAAGATTTTTTAAAAATTTAAAAAGTTAGGTAACAACTTTGGTGCAAACTATCCAATATATTTTCTTGGATAAAAAGTATGGTTATTTTTAAAATTGAGAGATCATGTTATATTTTACATATTATAAATATTTTGGGAAGACTAATAAGTCTACTGAAGTATATTTCAATTTTTGTGACTTTTGTACAATTTTATTCCATTTAGAAAGTAAAATAGTGTTTGTCAAAGTGTGGAACTGGATATTATAACTCTGATTTGTATAGGGAGTTTGCAGTTTATACTGAACAGTCAAATTCACTTTCTCATTTAAACCTCACCACATCACCAAGAGGTAGAAAGTATTATTTTTCTTTCAACATATGAAGAAACTGAAGCACAGAGATATTAATCAGTAACAAAATTGGATGAGAATTCAAAAATCCTGTTTACCAATTCAGAGTCATTTTTCCCCACTCTACTACGTCCCTAAAATTTGTTCTGGACTTTACCCAGTAGGTTTTAGTTACTAAAGAACTAATGAAACTTTATTCTACATAGGGTGACCATATGCCCAGTATGCCTGACATAATTGTTTTTTTAATTAACACTGTTTCTTTTTGCTTTGAAAAGTGTTTTTTTTCTGATTTGGATGATAGTCTTACTTGTAAAAAAACTCTTCTCATTTGGATGTTAAAAATTCAAAGACATAATAAGATTTACATGCACATATATCAGAATACAGAAATGTGACTTACTTACATTACTTATATTGCTAAATTTAAATTTTCTGAAAGCAAATATGTAAAATTTTTCCTGTAAAATTTTATGTAAAGGGGAATTCAAGTAATCATACATTTATAATATTTATAAGAAATTTTCCTAATAGCAACTTTTTACTATTTTCTCTCAATGTTAAGAGGTCTATCATTATTTTAATAATATATAATTTATGAACATATATATAATTTAATAAATGAAACAATTCATTCAATTTTATAGCACTAGCAATATTTAAACTCTGTTTCTTGATGAGAGTTTATGAAAACTGCTTTATATTTTGTAGACAAATAGCATGTAATTAGTACCATGAAATTTTCATAATAAATAAGTCTTTAAAATATATAGTATTTATAATCATATATATATACACAGAAATGTAGGAAACATCAGTGGGTTAATAGGTGCTGGAGTCACGGAGTTTCAAAATGCTGGTTTTACAACTTACTAGGTATATAAAGTAGGACAATTTCTCTAAACCTTAATTTCCTTAAGTATACAATTGGGCTAATAAAAATAGTACCTCCCTCATAGGGTTCTTGTCAGAATTGAATGAAGTAATATATATTAAAACCCTAAGAAGAGTATGTGGGACATTGCAAATAATCAATGAATGCTTATTATCAATAATACAACAAGGAATTTGCTAAGTAAAGACACTTCATGGTAATGAACAAATAAACACATATCTCACAAGCCACAAATAGTTAAATATCTTTTAAGCAAGTAATTTCACACCTCTTAATTTATCCAAGAAGGGTTTTCAATAAAAGAAAGTAACTTTTACATAACACTTTTTTTCACCAGCAATGTATATAATTTAAATTATTGAAAATACCGTAAATGTTCAAAGTTAAGATATATCACCTTAATGGAATTTAGTCTATAAAATATCAATGATGCTATAAAGGAATTTCAAATTTGTATTAATAATTTTAAATGAAAAAACAAAAATTTGTGTACAATGACATTTAGAATTGTGCAAAATATACATAGGGAAAAGAATATATGGTAGTCTAACAATGTATCTGTTTGTGGGATTGTGGGTGATCTTTTGTTCCATCTATAATTTAAAACGTTTTGAACATTAACTTTTATTTTTGTGCACTGTAATTTTAAGTTCTAAGTAACCAGGTAGTTCATACAAAGACAAATTGAATTGTATCTCCAAAATGTGGGTCTTTAAATTAAGTTTGTTTCTGTATAAAAACAGGGCTCAGGTAATATAGCAGTAATAAGTGGCAAGTGTGGTTTAAATTATATAAAAGGCTGAAGATATTAATAGAAGGCATTCAATAAATATAGCTCATAGATTTTGTTCATTTTTAGTTGTTAATAAATACCAAGTCCTATTTTATGTACTTGCTTGTATTAACAAAATTTAACCTTAAAAGGTGTTACTAATTTAATCCAATAGAGTGAGTCTCTCTCTTTCTCCCTCTGTCTGTCTGTATACAAACATATATGTGATTTTATATATATATATATATATATATATATATATATACATACATACATACATACATGATTTTATATATATACATATATGCGTTTGTATATATATAAATTCCTAGATAGAGACATTCTTAATGTAAGGAAACTGAAGCAAAGTGATGGTGGGTTAAGTATTTATGATCACACATGGTAAATTGCTGTTTAATCAAGCTAGTCTCACTTCAGAATTTATATTCTTAACCAGTACCCTGGATCATGTCTTTATAGAGGAACATTTTATCTATTGCAAAGTCTTTTATGAACATAAACTTTTTTTCAGAACATCTAAAAAGATGATACAAACCTGAACATTTTCTTTCATTTATCATAATTTCAAATTATATGTTTCTAACTTTCCTAACATCCTAAATATTTCACTTACTTTGTCGTTCTCTTTTCAATTTCAGTTATTTCTTTAAATGGCCATCAGAATGTATTTTGCAAAACACAACATATTCTCATTATTCAGAAAGCTCTAGACTTTTAATTACCTACAAAAATTATTTGTTTTTTAAGCTGGCATTTAAATTTCCTCATCTTCACCTTATCGTCTCGTCTAACTTTCAGTCGCATTTTTATCACAGTTGAAACCCCTGCTCCCTCTGCTTGGCACTGTTTTCTCCCTCTACTTTAAGCATGCCCATAGATATTTCTATGATGTTTCATTATTTAACATTTGGCCTCAAATAAACAGAAAAATTATTAACAATTATATCTCTCACAATTTTCAATTATGCCTTAATTATATGCATTCTTGATGAGACTTCCATAGCTTTTTTTTCCAAATTCTGATGTTGGTTACTGGCAGTACCATCCTCCTTATTCCTAACCTATGTTGCTTTTATCTACATAGCTATCATATCTTTTCTTATGGTCTCCCTGTTGGAGAAATTCTGCCTTTCCTTACAGTAACAATTTAAATACCACATATATCCTGTTAAATGATCCCTTCCCTCTCTCCCTCCTTTCCTCCCTCCCTCCCTCCCTTCCTTCCTTCCTTTCTTTTCTTTTTTTCTTTTCTTTTTCTTTTCTCTTCTCTTCTTTTCCTTTCTTTCTTTCTTTTTTTCTCTCTTTCTCTTTTTTCTTTTCTAAAATGGGTGTTGCCATGTTGCCAGACAACAGTGAATTGGCTATTCACAGGTGCAACCATAGTATATCACAATCTACTATGGTTGCACTACCACTGCAGCCTGGAGCTCCTAGGCTAAAGCGGTCCTCTCTGCCTCAACTTCCCAAGTAGTTGGGACTACAGGCACCTGCCACTATGCCTGATTTCTCCTTTTGCATACTTATACCTTTCCCTAGGGGAATCATTGCATGCTATCTAATTTTATTCATTGTCTTTTCCTTTTACAGATTCTAATGTTTTTAAACAACTAAACCTTGTGAATTTTTTTACCTACCCACCATGGTACCTAGCAATTTCTTACACCATCTTAGCCTTCCAATAAATATTTATGAAATTTCTTAAAGATTTACTCATAAACTACCCACTACCAAAACAAATGTTTTCTTTCTATAAATTCATTTAATTCAATGAATTTAAATTAATTTCAATGCAATTAATTTAATTTCTTGTTTATGGCTAGTCTATATAAGTAGTCTTAAACTTTGTGAGGATGGGAATCCTTAACTATATTCCATTTTCCTCATAGCAAATAACAGGATAAAATATAATTAGCAAACATGAACAGGACTCTCTTCTGAATTTGAGAAATTTATTTGTGTGAAGATAATATAACTGTTACACTTGTTTATTGTCACATTCTTATTCTCTCTTACTGTCTTTATGTGTCTTTTCAATTTCTCCCTTTCCTTCCTCTGAGGAAACAAAAGACATTTCACCCTTGTTATCATTATATATGTCTTAAGAAATGGAGGTCTAAGAGCCTGATAACATTTTCTATATTAAGAAGGCCTTAAAGTGTGTTTATATTTATATTATATGGAAAAGTAACTTTGTTATAAAATTAAATTGTTTTGCTTCCAAATTATATATTACACATACTCGTTTGAATTGCAAAACAAAAAATAACAGAAATAACCAAAACATGATAATCATCCCTAAGCTAATATTACCCTATTGTCTCTATTTTATAAGTGAGAAATTACATAAATTCCATATAATGTCAAAACATATTTCTCCTATTTGAGTTATAACAACATATATTACCTTTACAATTTCTTACACCCTTTATTAAATTATTTACACTCAGAAACTCAAAATACTTGTTTTAAGACATTTTTGGATAAGTAACATTTGTAGATCTGGAACCCAGTCTTCCCTGTTACCCAGTTCTACAGTATATTTTCGCAGGTACAACTACTGTTATTAGTTTCTTGTGTATTTTTTAAAGATAATTGTTCTTTCTTTAAAAACATGGAGAAATATCATTTTGATGCTTAAAATTAGAATCATGTCACAGTTTCCAATTAGAACATTGTAGGTTTTATTTGAAATTATACTTCTTTTTAACCTATCTTTGATCCTCTTTGTACTCATAGTGCATCTAACGGTACTTATTCAGTAAATAAGGTTAGAAAGAACTGATAAAAGGGGGGGAGAAAATAAGGAAAGATGGAAGGAAATAGGAAATTAATATGTTTGATTAGTTTTCTGTGGTTTGTAAATTTAGTATGACTTCAGAGTATTTCTAATTAACATAGCATTGGGAAATACATGGTCACTATTTTATATTTCTAGTGAAAGTTTAAATTGACATCAATTTCTGGCAGGCAGTGTTATAATACAATAATTATGACAAAATTTTGCATTTGATCTGATTTTTCTATGTAATTTGTAGCTGTTTTCTCTAAGATAATAATCACTGATAGATGAGATATTCACGATGATATTGTCTATAGTTATTTTATACAAATAATATTTTCATGGGAGAATTTTAACACAGCTATATACTTGATATTTTTCTCTATGTACATACAAATGTGATACGTGAATCACACAGGAAATATTTCAGAAAATCTTTTTGTTTCAGTTTTCCTCACATTAAATAACTTTGTTACCCCATCCCCTGCAAAATTTCTCACATATTTAGTTTTATGGATGGAAGTATTCATTAGAAGAGTCACGTAAGTTCATATGTGAAAAGTAGATGGTCACATGCATGTAGGTTTTTACTTTTTAATCTGGTAGCAAAAACAACTCAATTTAGAATTTAATTCAAATTAATGAGTTATAGATGTTACTTTTGATTTTCTACCCTTGTTACACACTTTGGTTAAAGTTATAGAATCTGAAGTTATATGTTTCAATATTAATCTCAAATGATAGCATTTTCCAGGAGGCCAAATTAATACATCAGCTGAAATAAATGTGCATTTTTTTTAACCTTCTTTGATTTTGTTAAGAGGTATGAAAGGTCTGTTATTTAATTTCCTTTGTTTAGTGTCGATGAATGACATAAGTACAAAGAAACCCAGAGAAAATGCATTCTGGGTGTAATAGTTTGGAAGTTTTTTAATGGGTATTTTTTTATGATGTGGATTTTGAATTTTTTTCATGTTAGTCACTTAAATTATTTACTGCTGATGATTATATTGTCTGTTAGATAATGTATTAGAAAATCAGGTGGCTTTGAAATGACACATACTGTGTTTAATATTTTGTTTCATATGTCACCCAATTAACACCTGGTTTAGCCCCTGGCCTGTCTTGGTGGTAGCCTCCAACCTACTCTGACCCCATTAACACTGAGTTACAACCTTGTAGAGAAAACCTAGATCTGGAGAATAGAACACCGGGATGCTTTTATGAATGAAGCATAATATAAATCTGATACAATATTAACTACATATCATAAATTTATCATTTTAAGTTGAATAATTCAACAATCTATTTTATTAGTATAATCTAGTCTCTCTCTTTTTTTTTTTTTTTTTTT
>CAUYQU010017413.1:0-17323 GCA_963574635.1 Cheracebus regulus | reverse complement strand
CTGCTCCAGTTCTTCTTGCTTCTTACTTTGATGCGTCATCCTAGCTGCCTGTGGTATCATATTAGGAATCCCATCAATGATTGGATAAGCTATTCCCAATTCTTCATTAATCAATTCATTTGTTGATGCTTCATATCTGAGGTTGAAAAAAAAAGAACAAAAATGGACTATGAAAAATAAAATGCTTGAAGAGCTTGATTTTGAACAAATACCACCATTTATCCAATTCTCGGTATAGAGTTAGTTAATCCCAGAGTAGTCTTCTTCCATTCTAAAAGCAACAATAGCCAATTCAACCTTTTATCTTAAAAAAAATTCTCTTAGAATCTATAATTATTCCCACTTTAGTCAGTTTCTTTCATATTCTCTTTTTCGACTTATTCACAAGTTATTCCTTAATTTTTTTTTTACAGTAGTCAAAAAAGATCCCCCTCTTATCCAAATATTCCTTCATTACTTTGGTCAATCCCCAAACCATCTCTGTTAATTTACTACTGGAACAAACACTAGAGAAAAATCAACTTTTTCATTTTAGAATAAATGCTAAATAGAGAAACTTAACTAATCCATTAGAAGGAAATAACTGGAAAAGGTGAGAGGGCAAAAATGAGAAAACACTGGAAAGCAGTGAGTCTGCAGTGAGCTAGTTATAAAGGTAAATCAAGTAATTTCAAGGTTTGAGAAAATTGAATAATATGCTTATTGTGGGAACAAAATATGAAAAAACTGCTAGCAATCTACCATTCAAAGATAACCACTGAAAACATTTTGGTGTTTATGCGATTTGTAATACTACTGTTAGTGTTTTCAATATTCAATTCTGGTAGCTTGGAAACTGTAGAGCTGTTTTCCCAAAAACTAGGTTAAAGAGCTTCTAGAAACTGCTAGTCCACAACTAAGAGCCACTGGGCAGCATGCACAGGTGAAATGCTTAAGATTGTCGGGCACCAGTTGTACATGACACTTTCACAAGAATCTGGAGGGTACAACAATACTTTTTATCATCTTGGCTCAAAAACCAGAAGGCTTTGGCCTTGTCCTGACTCGCAGTGGTTCATAAACCTGGTTGTACCTTAGAAAATCATTTCGGGGTCGTTTAAGAACACACAAATAACCGGGGCGTGGGGGCGGCGCCTGTATCCCCCAGCTCCTTAGGAGGCTGAAGCGGGAGTTCTAGGCCAGCCTGGGCAACGTAAGGAGCACCCTGTCTCTTAACAGGAAAAAAAAAAAAAAGGAAATACAAATGTTCAGGTCTCATCCCTCGGACATTCCGAGTCTGCCGGTCTTGGGGGCTGTCGGGGAATTGGCATTTTTAAAACGGTCCCCGGGTGACTGCAATGCACAGCCGGTGGCGAAGCTAAAACGCTTCAAGCCATTCCCGCAGGCTGGCAATGTGTTCTGGCAGATGTGGGACGCGGCTCTCCTGGCCTCCGGTCTCCCCGTCCTGCGGGGCCAGAGTCCAGAAAATGGCAGCGGAGAGTCTGTCTGACCTATAAGGCCCCAGTGGCTGCGAGAGGCCGCGGCCCACCGCTCCCTTTCCCCCAACCGGGAAGCTGCGAAGGAAGTGCCCAAACCAGCGAGTCACCTGAGCGGCTTCTTGGAAAGCGGGCACACCAGGAACTCCAGCAGCGCCGGATCGAAGGTACGGGGCGTCTCCTCCGTCCTTTTGCTCTGGTCGGCCGAAGGCCGCGAGCCCGACACGTGCAGGCACCTACAGGCAACTGCGGACGGCTGCGCGCGTATTCCCCGCAGGGCTGAGGCGAGCCTGCCGCGCGCTCCGCTCAGCATGGTCAAGCAGCCGGAGACTGGGCCTTGCTGCGTCTCCGCCAGCCGGGACCGAGCTCCTGGCTCCCCTCCCGGCCAGCCCCGCCAGCCAGGCCCCTCCCCCTGGTGTTCAGGGAAGCGCTGCCGGGGAGTAGGCGGGGCGGGCGCTTTGGTTCCGAGGGTGCTCCTGCCCTGACTGGTTTTCCCGCTGGCGTCATCTACAGTCCGGACGACAGCCCCAAGGGCAGAGGCCTCAAATGGGTGCCCCGCCGCCTTACCCGACTACAAACTAAACCAGTGTTTAAGTCGAGGTGTCTGGGTTTTCACGGGGTCGTGTCGCGGGGATGCTAGGAAGCCAGTGGCCGGACCTCAGAGTTGTGGGGAGTTAGGTTTGGACCTATGTGGTTACCTCCAGGTGAAGTTTCAAACACACTATCATATTGGCTGTATCGAAAGAGTGCATTTGTTTCATGTATATATTTATTATACCATTAGTTTCTGCAATCTTTTTTGGCTTTTTCTCTCTCATTAAAAAAACTGGGAACCTGAAAGGAATGGCCTAGGTCTCTGACCCTCCAAAATATATAAATTTTTCCCGCCCAAGACCCACTCATTGTGAAGTATTTGCGTAAAAAAGCACAACTAATTTACTTCTATAAATGAACTTGGAGGCCACAAGGAGTCTAAAAAACTGTATAATCAGGCGGATATCTGTTAGTCAAATGGGTGATCCATTCAGTTAATTTGTATCCCAGGTTTGCTTCTGACTCCGAGGAAGTGACGCCACGTTAGGTCTCTTTCTTACCACCTAGGAGATGGGAACTTGGGCTCTGGGGCCTGACAGCTTGGTTCCCCGTCCATAATTTAGTAGCGGGATGACTTCAGCAAATGACTTAACTGCTCATTTTCCTCATTTGTATAATAAGATTAATAATTGTACCTACCTTGAGAGTTTCCCTCAAGGTAGGGGATAAATGGGATTGTGTGCATTCAAGGAACATTTAGAAAAGTGCCCGGCACAAATTAAAATGCTCCATGCATGTTGTCTATTTTTATTTTTATTTCATCTAGTTTTTCCATGTCAGAAGACTCCAAGATTCTTTGTTAGTCATAGCTTTTTTCTTTCCGTTCTGCTGAATATCAACCTGAACTTTTTTTGCATCACGTGGCATTATCATTTAACACTTTGAGTTCCTGGGGGTGGAAGTAAAGAATACAAAAATATGTTTATATTTTCAAATTTATTTTCCACTCCAATGTAAAAATAGAGAAATTTTTATGTGTTCATCCTAATTTTTTGTTTGTTTTTTGGGCCATCCTTTTTTTTTTTTTTTTAAGTTCATTCTTTGATGTTCTTTGTTCACTAACACTCAGAAGATTTCTAAGACTAATGTAGCTTATAGGATACCAAAAAGGAAAGGCTTCTCCTACTGGATAGATATTTAAAAGATAATGAAAGTCTCTGCTTACCAAGCCTTCCTTCCCCCACAAAGAAATCTTTCAGTCATAACTTTCCATTATTAGAGTCACTAATGGGCTAGAGAATAGGGCAGTTACCAGGGACATACCCTCAAAGTTCCTAGGTCTGCTTTACGCTATTTCTGATTAGGGCAGTAGCAGGAATTAATTTTTCAGTTGAAGTCAGTTGATACTTTGAGCTCAAGGGAGGGGGTGAGCTGTAGGAAAGATAAGTTTCTGCTTAAGGGGAAACAGCACTTGACTTCGGCCAGCCTGAGTGGGCCCAACCCTTGGCCCTTGTGGGGTAGGAGAAGGCACCCATGCTTAAGCCTCTGCTAGCTTGGCTGCAGATCTCTATCAACTGGGTTTTCTAACCAGTTATAAATAAATTAGTTTCAGTTTGCCTCCACATAGAGGATTTGAAGCAGTTCGGTTTATTTTGTTTAGGGGAAGAATAGAGAGTAACAGCGAAGTATTGAAAACATCCCAAATTTATAACACCAATATTTAAGGAACATCTGAATGTGTGACTGTCTTACCATGTGCATATTAAGTTGCAACATATCAAAGCAAAATGCCCCTAAATAGCCCTCAGTAATGAAGAAGTAATGATTCATTTCTGCCTGTAGTATACTAAGCTAAATGTAGGTAACAGTATATAGGCTCATGGGACTGGAACTGGTCTTTTAAAAGTTAGTTCCTTTTCACTATTCATATGTCTATGACCTTTCCTGTCACATAGGCCTGTGAACAATAACCTGATGGTTTCTGGGCTCAGGTACAGTTTTAGCTGTGTGACCTTGGAGAAGGTACTTAAGTTCTCCCCCTCAACCTTCTCACTTGTGAAATACAATAATAATAGTATCTAACTTACGGCATTTGAGCAGACTAAATAAAACAATATAAGTAAAACAATTAGCACAGGGGCTAACAGATTAAAAGAATGTTGTTAGCAATAAAATTATTTATTATGGTGAAACCAGTAAACATTCTGATGAAAAGGGAAAGCACAAGGTACTTCTGGGACATTCTTTTTAACTGAAATGGAATTTTCCTAATTCCAATATGGATACTATTGAAACACAATTCTTGGATTATCACACACATGGAGTTAGAGCATCTGGACTATGTATTTTAACAAAACCCATAAATTCCAAATTTGGGGGCATTAAAATCTGTTAACCTATAATTCAGAGAAACGAGTCAAAATAAATTTTCCACTAGATGGCATCATTTAATATTTGAACTAAAGTTTATCTCTGCTTGATCTTTTCTCTATGTGATTACAAAGATTTACTTTTGTTTTGCCAATTATTTCTTAATTTGATGACACTTATTTTATTTTATTGAGACACATTATCTCTGTGTCACCCAGGGTGGAGTATAGTGGTGCAGTTGTGGGCCACTGCAGCCTCCACCTCCCAGGCTCCAGCTCCAGCAATCCTCGCACCTCAACCTCCTGGGTAGCTAGGACTATGGGTGCATGACACCATGCCCAGCTAATTTTTGTACTTTTTTTGTAGAGATGGTGTTTAATGTAGCCCAGACTGGTCTGGAACTCCTGTGCTCAAGCAGTTCACCCACCTTGGCCTCCCAAAGTGTTGAGATTCACTCGGGGTGGCTGGCAAACTATTAGGGAAATACTAGGGAAAATTATAGATTATAGTCTCAAACCTATTGGAAGGCCATAAGGTTTTGTTGGAACAGGCTGAAGGTGGCCGGTCCATTACATTAGGGAAAAGATAGGGACGATAAGAGGCTTTCCCAGTTTAAATCTGTTTACCCCACATTGTTTTGTCTCTACTCTGTTTACCCATGTAAACTTTGTGCTGGCTGACCCTCTCAGGGGAGGTCAAAGGGGAATTACCCGTTAATGGTGTTTACTCTGGGCCACAGAACTTAAAGCTTTCATCATTCATAAAACCACTCTTTTAACCATGTTAATCATCCACAAGCATGTTGACTTAAAACCTCTGCTATGAAATTCATACTGAATAAATGTGAGGATGGAGAGGGAGTCTTGGTCAATTGGCTGCAGTTTGCCTTCTGAAAGCAGCCAACGACCATCCCTAGCCCACTTGAATCACTGAAATAGGTGTGAGAGTACATTCATTCATCCGTCATTGAGTCAGGGTCTGCAGGACAGACCTCCAGAGGTGGTGATCAATGTCTCACCAAAGTGCTAGGATTACAGGCATGAGCCACTGTGCCCAGCCCAACACTTATTTTAAAAATAAAAATCACGGAAGTCTTATTAAATTGTAATTATAATGAGTTTATTAAAACCAAGTTTCCAATAGATAAATGGACAAAATATTTCAAAAGAAAAATTCACAAAAGAGAAAATGCAGTTGATCAATAAACACATTAAAAAATTATTCTCAATAGTAAAGTAGTAATGCTAGTTTCAAACACTGAAGTTTCAAAATAACCCTAGACACGAATGTTACCAGCCTTGTTTTGGCCATCTGCAGGATAACTACAAATTCTGTCTGAAGGACTGAGGACCAGTGCCTGCAAAAGGCCAGAACATCGCACCATGGGCACAAGTAGCTTGAAATTGTGGAAGTATGTCCTGTTTTTTTCTTTCCTTTCCTTTCCTTTTCCTCTCTTTTCTCTTTCTTTCTCTCTCTTTATCTCTCTCTCTTTCTTTCATTCTTTCTAGGTAGATCTTGCTCTGTCTCCCAGGCTGAAGTGAAGTGGCTCCATCGTAGAATACTGCAGCCTTGACCTTCTGGCCTCAAACAATCCTCCCACCTCAGCTTCCCGAGTAGCTGGCACCATAGGCACATACATGCATCACCACACCTGGCTAATTTTTAAAAACTTTTTGTAGTGTCAGGGTCTCACTATGTTGCTCAGTCTGGTCTTGAACTCCTGGGCTCAAGCCGTCCTCCTGCCTCAGCCTCCCAAAGTGCTGGGATTCCAGGCATGAGCCACCGTACACAGCTGCACACAATTTGCTCTTTTGGTTCTGTGGCTGCTACACTTTGGGGGATGTGCCCACTGATCCACAACAGCTAGGGAGTGCTCTTCCATAAGCTCCCCTTCCTCACGCTGGGCAGTGTGCTTTCATCATGGGCTTTGTTATCATGGTGGTTGCCTTCCTGGGCTGCATAGGCTCTATCAAGATAAACAGGTGCCCCCTTATGTCCTTGTTCATTCTGCTGCTGATTATCCTCCTTGCTGAGGACCTCGGCCATCCTGCACTTTGTTTACGAACAGAAGCTGAATGTGTTTGTAGCTGAGAGCCTGACTGATAGCATTTACCATTACCACTGGGACAACAGCACCAAGGTGATGTGGGACCCCATTCAGTCATTTCTGCACAGTTGTGTATAAAAGGCACAAGTGATTGGACCACCAGCCAACAAGCATCTTGCCCCTCAGAGCAAAAAGCGAAATGTTGCTATGCAAAAGCAAGACTGTAGTTTCACTCCAATTGCTATATAGCAGAATCATCACCATCTGTGTATATGTGCGATCCAGATGGTGAGGGTGTCCTTTGCACTGACCCCAAACAGCCAGATTGATAAAACCAGTCAGGCCCTGGGAGTGTGACCTGCAACTGCCCTGTGCTGGGGGAGACTCGTTCCATCTCTGGAAATCCAAAACTATTTATAGCATGAGGTTCTAAATGGTCACCTGCTGAACTGTCCTTCCCCTATCCCTTTGCTTTTTGGGACGCTGTCTTATATAACAAGGAAAGAAGGTATTGGCCAGGGACTTTCCATCTCAGTCAGCAAGACAACCTTTCACCTACTAATGCCAGCAGCCATGTCTCTCAAGGTGGTAACAGTAATACCTGGGCATTTTTTTAGACATGAGAGGCCAAGAGAAACTGTGGAACTAATGGCTCGAGATCAAAGAGTGGGGCCAGGATATGAATTTTTGCATATTCCCATTGTCAGATTCGTCTCTGGCCTCTATGTCATGCCCAGTCTGCTTTCCAAAGTCAAGCAAGAGACAAGCTGAAGGGAATTCTAGGTCCAGGCTAATGGGACCCTTGTCACAACCCTCTTCCTCTTTGACAAAGGGTGGTTGCTACAGGAATTACAGAGTGCTCTTTCTCCGAAGGGCAATACTTCATTTCCATTCCTTTATTAAAGGACCTTATCAATTTATTCTGTCTTTCCACAAGAAATTATCCAGTGATTTATATCCTGTCTTCAACCAGTCACTTAGCTGATAATCACATTCACAGGACTGCTGATGTTATCTCTCTATTAGATAAGGTTTTGTTAGTATACTATTTTACTCTTCAATAAATAAAAGTGAACTTAATTTTTTAAAAAATCAAAGACGTTTCCATTTCATATCTATCAAAAAAGTAAATATTTAAAAAATGTAATTCTTAATATTTATGAATACATGAATAAAGTATTCATTTATTAATTTATTGAATGCCCACTATGTGGCAGGCATGCACCATTATAAACATTTAAAAATAAAAACTTATAAAAACACAGAAAATTATATAATAAGTGAAAAACAAGCAGAACACAAAAACGAATGGACAATGATTATATTTTTAAACCAAGAACTTTGGCATGGGGAGAAAAACAAATAACAACCAAAATGTTGGCTGAATGCTGTGGCTTATAGCTATAATCCTGCACAAGGCAGGAGGATTGCTTAAGGCCAGGAGTTCAATACCAGCCTGAGCAACTTAGCAAGACCCCGTTTCTACACAAAATGAAAAAATTATCTGGCTGTGGTGGTGCCTGTAGTACTAGCTATTCAGGAGGCTGAGGAAGGAGGATCACTTGAGTCCAGAAGTTTGAGGTTATGGAAATGTATGATGGCACCACTGCACTCCAGCCTGGGCAACAGAGCAAGAAGCTGTCTCTAAAAAGAGAAAAGAAAAGAAAAGTTGGTTCTCTTTAGCTGGTTGAAATGTTGCTGAATTGTTCTTTAAATGTTTCTCTATTTAAAATTTTTTCTTCAATAAAGTATTTTTAAAATATAAACATTACCAGTTCATAACTGATGAAAGTATACTTTATTTCAAAACTATTGATTCAGTTCAGTAAATATTGATCACTTCCTGTATTCTCATTTTATTTTAGGAGGTGAAAAGGGGGGGGTATAAAGGCATATAAGATGTTATTTTCATTGAGTGTGGTGGCTCACACCTGTAATCCCAGCACTTTGGGAGGCCAAGGCGGGTGGATCACCTGAGGAGTTCAAGACCATCCTGGCCTGACCAACATGGTGAAACTCCATCTCTACTAAAAATACAAAAAATTAGCTGGGCATGGTGGTGGAGTGACTGTAACCCCAGTCACTCGGGAGACTGAGGCAAGAGAATTGCTTAAACCCGGTAGGTAAAGGTTGCAGTGAGCCGAGATCCTGCCATTGCACTCCACCCCGGACAACACAGCAAGACACTTTCTCCAAAAAAAAAAAAAAAAAAAAAAAAATGCTATCTCTATTTTCAAGATGTTTATAATCTTAAGTGGAGTAAACAGCACAGGATGCAGTTAAATAAAAAATTCAGATTTACATTATTCTGTGTATTCATTCAACATTTGTTGAACTTACACTGTGCATGAAGCTCGAAAAGAAGGCTGGGCCTAAGGAAGGGTTAGGGGAGTGTCAGTATGGGTCTGATAGCCCCAACAAATTATTTACTGAGACCTCAGAAGACACCCATTTTATCTCCTTTTATAATCTTTTTTTAATCCACAAAAACAATTTTAACTTTGCAAATAGAATATAAAAGTTTGCTAGGCAGAGGTGAGTATGATGAGCCATGAGTACTATATTACAGCTCAGGTAAAGTGAATAATATGGACTTGAGTAGATATTGTAGGGCTGCATATTAATATGCATTTTAAATGGCTTCTGTAATATTTCAAAACTGATCACAAAAATGGCCAGGTTTGAAATAACGCCTAAATGTTCAACATGATTAAGATATGAATATATGGAAAGAGGAACAGTATTTTTTTTATTCTTTTTGAGACAGAGTCTCACCCTGTTGCCCAGGCTGGAGTGCAGTGGCATGATCTTGGCTCACTGCAACCTCCACCTCCCTGGTTCAAGCAATTCTCCTGGCCTCAGCTTCCCAAGCAGCTGGGACCACAGGCATGTACCACGGTGCCCAGCTAAATTTTTTTGTGTTTTTGATGGAGATGGGGTTTCACCACATTGGCCAGGCTGGTCTTAAACTCCTCACCTCAGGTGATCCACCCTCCTCAGCCTCCTAAAGTACTGGGATTATAGGCATGACCCACTGAGCCTGGCAGGAATAGTATTTTTAAAAATTTTTTTAGTAGAGACAGGGGTCGTGCTATGTTGAGGTTAGATGAACTGGCCTCAAACTGTTCTCTCACCTCAGCCTCCCAAAGTT
This sequence comes from Cheracebus regulus, assembly GCA_963574635.1. Taxonomy (NCBI): domain Eukaryota; kingdom Metazoa; phylum Chordata; class Mammalia; order Primates; family Pitheciidae; genus Cheracebus; species Cheracebus regulus. Next base: position 7,746 of record CAUYQU010017413.1, on the reverse strand, counting down.
CTGGGATTATAGGCATGAGCCACCATGTGCAGCCACTAGTATTTCTTAATGGGAGTCATCACCACTATTTTGTTCTTTAAAATATCCTATTCATACATATTTTGAAATATAAACTTTAAAAATAAGAAAAGAGGTCACCAAAACTATGAATATATCACAAGAAAATATCCAGATACGCCACTCCACATGATATTAATTTGTCTATTAAGAACAAATGAAATCAAGAAAAAGTTGCACTTCTTTCCAACTCAGTTTGAAATCTGGGGCAGCTGTTGCTCTCCCAACTTCCATCTGAAGATGAGCTGTTGCTCGCTTAACCCTCCTATTTGAAGAAGTTGGAAAACAAACAGGTACATTTTCCAGACTCCCTTATAGATAGAGTTCTGGCTATGAAATAGACTCTGCCAGTTAGATACACACACATGAAATTTGAAACGGAGGCAGAGGTGAGTTTCCTGCAGCAGGGAGAGTTGACATGCAGGCTCTGACAGATGCAGGGTTTGTATGGGTTGGATGAATGCTGCACTCTATGCAAGGGACAGTGTCTTCTTAGCACAGGGCAGCACAGCCACAGCAGTGATTGCAGTAGCAGTTTCTTCTTGGTGATAGCTATGAGGGCATGAGCTTAACACCAAAACTCCAGAAGCAGCCCCCTGTTTCTGCTCTTCCAGCCATTTTAATGAATTTATAAACACATACTTCTGTATATTAAAATTCCTATATCCTGGAAATTCCTAGAATAATTTCTTTTTCCTACACTGAACCCTGAGTGGCAAACTACCCCAGAGTGTAGATGTGAGCATTGAATAAAATATGTAAATTACTTAGAATAGTGATTTATATACAGTAAAGAATAGTGGCCTGGAATAGTCCCAATAAGAAATATCTATATAGATATATTTATAAAACAGGAGGTTACAGAAATTGACTTACACAATTACGGAGGCCTCGAAGTCCCATAATCTGCCCTTTGCAAGCTGGAAAACCAACTGGATAAAGCTGGTGATGTAACTCAGTTCGGGTCTAAAGTCCTGAGGACCAGAGGAGCCAATGGTATAGGTCCAGATCAGAGCTCAAAGGTTCTAGAACCCAGAGCACCAGTGTCTGAGGGTAGGGGAGTACATATGGCTGTCGCAGCTCAAATGGAAAACAAATGCCTCCTTCTTCCATCTTTTTGTTCTATTCAAGCCCTCATAGGATTGGATGATGTCCATTCACATTAAGTAAGGGCAAATCTTCTTTACTCAATCTACAAATTAGAATGCTAATCTCTTCCAGAAACACCCTCACAGACATATACACAAACAATGTGTTAGCAGCTACTAACTGGGCATCCCTCAGCTCAGTCAAGATGTCACATAAAATTAACCATCACATTGGCCCATTATAATTGAAAATAAAAGGTCCTGATCAGAATTACTGAAAAGAATAAAGAGTAGAAGTACTAAGAAGCACTCAGGAAAACAATCATCTGCTGGACGTAGAGTTGTAATATTTAGAGAAACAATATGGGGAGTTTTCTTTTTGCAAGGGTTCAAAGGAGAGCTTGAGGAAGAGGGAAGATATCTCTTGTACTAATACCATATGTATTAGTCAGGGTTCTCTAGAGGAACAGAACTAATAGGATAGATGAATATATGAAAGCTAATTTATTAAGGAGAATTGACTCACACAAACACAGGGTGAAGTCCAACAATAGGCTGAGGAGTCAGGAAGCTGGTCTGAGACCCAAAACCTCAAAATTAGGGAAGCCGACAGTGTAGCCTTCAGTCTGTGGCCAAAGGCCTGAGAGTCCCTAGCAAAACCATTGATCTAAGTCCAAGAGTGCAAAAGCCAAAGAACTTGGAGTCTGATGTTCAAGGGCAGGAAGCATCCAGCATGGTAGAAAGATGAAGTCTGGAAAACTCAGTAGGTCTGCTCATTCTACTTTCTTCTGCCTGCTTTATTTTACCCATGCTGGCAGCTGATTTGATGGTCCCCACCCACATTGAGGATGAGTCTGCCTCTCCCAGTCCACTGACTGCAATGTTAATCTCCTTTGGCAACACCCTCACAGACACACCCAGGAACAATGCTTTGCATCCTTCAATTCAATCAAGTTGACACATTATTAACCATCATACCATGGAAAATTCAGATTTTATAAATAAAATCGAAGGGATAAAAGGAGGCAAAACGACGTGACGGGAGACCTATGTGAGTGATTCGATGGTACTCATAGTACTATCCCCTGCCCTTTCTCAAGTTTTTCCTTGGCCTGATGCAAACTAGCTTGGAAGGTGACCATGTGAGAAACAGCATGCCTAAAGCCTTTGTGATTTCTCTTTCACATCTGGCTGGTCACCATTTCTTACAATTTGTTTCTTCATAAGTCTTCTGGCTTTCAGCACTTTGATATTAATAGTCATAGTTCTAATCTAGGCCTCAGTGATTTAAAGTTGTGGCTAACTGTATATACAGTCCTAACTTCTTCATCTCTAATTTTCTGATTTTTTCCCTTTAAAACCCCAATAATAAAAGTTTCTTCATCATTCTCACTGCAACTTTGTCCAAAATTTCACAAAAATAAAAGTTATTTATGCATGGTTGTAAAGTGCTATGTATCTCCTGTATCAACCAGGTTTCTTAGCTTCTATCTCTTTTTTAACTCCCTTCCTCCCTCTTTTCACCTCCCATTCCTCCTTCTTCCCCACTACCATCCTGCTAATGGATAAATATGATCCATATCATCTGACAGTGCTTTTCAAACTTGAACATGCATATGAATCACCTGGGAATCTTGTTAAAAAGCAAATTATGACTCATTATGACTAGGATCATACTGAATAGGAGACTTGAAATTCTTATTTCTTAATAGCTTCCGGATGCCGCTGCTGAATTGCAGACCACGTTTTTAGTAGCAAGACTCCAGAACACTGGTTTTTGAACAGGAATGATTTTGGACCCCAGGAATATTTGGTGATGTGTAGATGGATTTTTGATGGTTACAACTGGGATGATACTCCTGGGCAGAGGCCAGGGATGCCACCAAGCATCTTACCATGCACAGGACAGCCTCTCACAACAAAGAATTACCTGGCCCAAAATGTCAATGGTGACCAGGCTGAGAAATCCTGCTCTATAATGATCTTGAACACTGTAAGAACCCAGTAGCATCTTCTATGAGTCTAACAGTTTTGTTTTCTTTTTTCTAGGAAGAAACTTCCCAGTCCTCTTCCCTCTTTTAGTTCCTGTGATTAAAAGGATCTCATATTGCAAGACTTTTTTTTTCCCCCAGAGTCTACCATTTCTTTTTCCAATTTATTGAATGAAAGTTATGAATGGAGTTTTTCATGGCATTAACATGATTTTGAAATCCTCATGCTCAGCTGGGCACAGTGGCTCATGCCTGTAATCCCAGCACTTTGGGAGGCAGAGGAGGACGGATCATGAGGTCAGGAGTTTGAGATCAGCCTGACCAACATGGTGAAATCCCATCTCTACCAAAAATACAAAAAAATTAGCCAGGCGTGGTGGTATGGGCCTGTAATCCCAGCTACTTGGGAGGCTGAGGCAGGAAAATTGCTCCAACCTGGGAGGTGGAGGTTGCAGTGAGCCAAGATTGCACCACTGTACTCCAGATTGGGTGACAGAGTGAGACTCCGTCTCCAAAGGGGGGGAAAAAAAAGCCTCATACTGTCAATACTCTCAGAAAAGGATAAAAAGTCAAGAAAGCAAGGTTACATCCTTGAAATGACTTTTTTATTATCTGTGTTTAAGCTAGTGGATTATAGTGCCTTGGAAAACAACTGAAGTGATTTTCAAAATAGTAATCAATGGTGTTTTATTTTGTGTGTGTTTTCAATGACTCTTCAGATTGGAGCAATCAACTAGTCCATAGTGTAAAAGGAAATGAACCTCTAAAATAAGTATTTTTTTATTCAGATGAGGAAGATGGTGGCTATTTTAAAAGTTCTTTTATTATAGAAAGCTGTGTTTTCCATAGTTGAAGAGAGTCAGGAATTTGACAACTACAACTTGATTTGACTCTCCAGCGATGTTGCTTACACAACAGTTATTGCATATTAAAAAAAAGGATTTTTACCAAAATTATGACCAGATGAAAGTAAAGTGAATCCTTAGTATTTTTGCTGAAACTGTGGTCACAATTCCAAGTTTTTGAAATTTTGCTTTTCCTAGTTTTCTAAGCTTGTCAGGCATCTTTGGCTGACTCAGAGCCCAATCTTGAACTTACACCTGGCCTGCCAGCACCTGGGGCACTGCCCTGGGATTCCCACTCTGCACTGCTTTCTTCTTGATTTCATTGCAATAGAAATATTTGAGTAGTTTGAGTTTGGTCTAGTCACTGGGGACATTTTCTTTTAATGTAAAGATGTTACTGAAAAGTACTTTAGTCACCAACTTAGAGAATTCACAAACTGAAAAATATTATGTAAGGTGACTAAATCTGAATGATCCTCTTAAACTTACTATCCACTCACCTACACTTCCCCAGCAAACTCTCCTTCCTCTTTATTAAACTTAGTAAATGACACCACCATACACTGAATCACCTGGGCCCAGGTCTGAAATCATGGTAGACTTTATTTTTTCACCCACATCCAATCACATGATGAAGGGCATCCCACAGCAGGAGGACAGGAGCAAGTGTGTCAGCTCAGGTCTCTCTTCCTCTTCTTATAAAGCCACCAGTCCCATCATGGGGTTCCTACTCGAATGACCTTATCTAATCCCAATTACCGCTCAAAGGCCCCACCTCCAATCAATATGTGACTTTGGCAGTTAAGTTTCCAATACAAGAAATTTGGAGAACATATTCAAACCACAGCACTCCTGAAATCTCTTACAGAAATATTACAGAGTAGAAAGAATGCAAATGTTTCTTATATCCAATATAAGATATACATATGGGAGAGTATCCCATTCTTGGTTCCATTCCCTTATTACAATAAACCCAAATCATCTCATGGGACTAGGATGACCTACCTCAATGTAGCTTGCTTTGCATGTGATAGTTTAACAAATTAGTTATTCACAGATGCACTCAAGTGGCCAAGAGCTCCCAGATGATTTCTCTAGGATTGTGCAAAAGCTCTGGAACAATGGCTTAGGCCCTCCGGAAACTGGCCCCTGCCTGTCTCCAGCATCTTGTCTCACTGTGTTCACTTCCCATCTTGAATTCAACCATTCTGAATTATTTACTGTCCCCATAATAGCCTGTTTCGTAGCTCCATGTCCTTTGTTCATGCTATTTCAACTGCCCATATCTTTACTCCATTTGTCCATCTATTCAGCTTTTAAGACCCAATTCAAACACAGTCTCTCTTAGGAAGACTTTTCTAACTCCTTCCTTTTCCCTGCTTCTTGGGAATTGCCCATCAATCCCTTGTACACAATAGTAAACTATCCGCACCCCTCCTACACACACATACACACTCACTCACTTGTATTATAACACTTACTACTTCTTTGCAAGTATTCATTTATATGTCTATCTCCTGTACTAATCTAGAAGATCCTTTAGGTCACATACTGCGTGTATTTTATTTCTATATCCCTAAATCTAGCACAGTGACTGGCACATAGTAAATGTTTAATAAACGTTTGTAATATTAATATATATGTCTAGTATAAAATGTTGTTCCTCTTAAATTGCCAACAGAAAAAAGTATCACACAGTCATGGAATCTGCTGGAAATTTAGCTACCTGTGAAAAGAAAAGCACAATGAATATTTCTTTTTTAATTTAGAGAAATTCAAAACATATAAACTCTCTCCCAATCTGATTATAATTTTGAGTCATATAAGTTAGGGTGGAGGTGCTAGAAGGAGTACTCTATCAGACCTATCTTCTAAATTCTTTTTTGCCTGAGATTATATATTTTTAAAACACAAACTAAAGTTATAAAAATACAACCAAGAATTCTTACATACTTTCATCTGGATTTCTTAATAGCTTTTTGTAGCTAGATTTTAAAAAACTGACAGTAACTTGCAGACACCAGGTTCATTTACACTGCAGCACTTCAAAACAAAATCAAAACAAAAACAAAATATATTCTCTTACCTCACCACAGGACAGTTATCAAAATCAGGAAATTAATATTCATACAATATTAGTGTATAATTTATGAATTTAATTTTTGTTTCATTGATGTATTTTTATAGCAAAAGGAAAAGGATTTCTGGTCCAAGATCCAATCCAGAATGAGACACGGCTTTTAGTCATCACATCTCATTCATCTCTTGTAATCTGAAGCAGTTCATTGGTCTTTTTTTTTTTTTTTTGTCTTTCATGACCTTGAATTGACATTCTGAGGCATTATGGGAAGTCCACTTGCAGCAAATCCATTCCTTGATTTGGATATGTCTGATATTTCTTCATTATTATATTCAGGTTATACATTTTTTTAAGTTACGCATTTTTGCCAAGATACCACAGAAGTAACACTGTGTCATTTTTAATGCATCCTACCAAGAGGTATTACTTATTATGCTATCTCTGATCTCTTTATTAAAGTGTTGCCTACAAGTTGTCACTACTGTAAATTACTGTTTTCCTCCATGTAATTAATAAGTGGCATGCGGGGATGAGGTTTTATTGAAGGCTAAACAAAAGAGAGACCAAGTGTTCCTCTGTGGTCTAAATGGAAATTGTTTAGTTCTGTTATTTGGCCTTCTTAGAAATTACATATAAAAATTAAAAGACTTTAAAATGGTGATCTTCTGACATTTTTAGTGCTTTAGCTGCAAAATTATTTATAAAAACAAGATGTAGCTCTGAAATCCATAGTGCTGAATATTAAAGACTTAAGTAGATGGGAGATCTGCATTTAGCTCCTCAGGGGGATGAAGCTCAAATAGCAGCAGAAATGTTGTTTCTGCGACATTGTGCATTTGGCTCACAGCTAGATCACAGCTAGATAAACCCTCTGACAGGAAGATAATGTCCTTTGTTATTAGTCATACTTTACAATCAAAGAATAGGCTTATGTTGGTGTTAAAGCTGTGAGTCCTGACTCTCAGCCTCTTTGTTCAACCCACATATCCTTTAAGGGAGAACTATATTGAAATGGTACAGGTGATTCGATGGATATTTACTTGTTTTCTGGAGTTAGAAATTTAACGCAATCAATGGGATGTTCTTAAACTATTCTTTCAAATCGTTCTGCATCATAGTAAAGGAATTGTGCAGTTAAAGTACAACATTTCCTTCCCTGGATAGATCCAGCTACTAAAGACCTCTTTCACACTGTAATGCTCTTTGAGATGGAACTGTGCACTATGGAGTATGGTGGCAATAGCTGCCTATTAGTTTGCTAGGGCTGCTATAACAAAGTACCACAGACTGGATGGCTTGAACAACAGACATTTGTTTTCTCACAATTCTTGAGGCTAGATATCAATGTGTTGGCAGGGTTGGTTTCTTCTGAGGCCTCTCTCCTTGGCTTATATATAGATGGCTGTCTCTCTCTCTGTTGACTTCACATGGTTATCTCTGTACATGTCTGTGTCCCAGTTTCCTCTTTTTATGAGGACACCTGTCATATTGAATCAGGATCCACCCATATAACCTCATTTTACTTTCATTTCATACTTCTTTTTTTTTTTTTTATTGCATTTTAGGTTTTGGGGTACATGTGAAGAACATACAATATTGTTACATAGGTACACACATGGCAGTGTAATTTGTTGCCTTCCTCCCCTTAACCTATATCTGGCATTTCTCCCCATGCTATCTCCCCC
>CAUYQU010017411.1:0-73729 GCA_963574635.1 Cheracebus regulus | reverse complement strand
GCAACAGGTGGGGCTCTTCCGCCAGGAGTCTCCCAGTCTGTGGGCAACAAAAATTCGTCTGAAAGTGCGGCGTCCACTCACTCTCTGCGCTTTCCCTGGGAGCTACAATCCTGAGCTGTTGCTAATTGGCCATCTTGGATCTCTCTCTATTCTGTATCTTTTTAAATGGCTACATAGCATTTCACTAAATGAATGTACCATATATTGATGAAATTATCTTGTGACATGCTAAACTATTTTTTTCTTTTCTAAAATAGCAAATTGATAAACATCCCCATACCTAAATGTAAACATCCATGCTGGTTTTCTCAGAAGAAAAAAATAATAATCCTGGAACTGCTTAGTCAAAAAGGGATAAACATTTTTCTTCTTTTTAATGCTTGTGTTATCTCCAAATTGTAGTCCAGAAAAGTTATTTCTCTTTCTGCCAGTGGTGTACGAGTGTGTGCTCAGCCTCCCATCTGTCACCATGTCGAGAACCTTCACCAACAACCATCCCCTTCTAAACCACTTGGATCTCTTTATCTTCTCTCTAAAAATGTTTGGATTCCACCAGGCATGGTGGCATGTGCCTGTACTCCCAGCTACTCAGGAGGCTGAGGTGGGAGGATCGCTTGAGCCCAGGAGTTCTGGGCTGTAGTGTGCTATGCCAATTGGGTGTCTGCACTAAGTTCGGCATCAATATGGTGACCTCCCGGGAGCGGGGGACCACCAGGTCCCCCGCTGCCTAAGGAGGGATGAGCCAGCCCAGGTGGGAAACGGAGCAGGTCAAAACTCCCATGATCAGTAGTGGGATCACACTTGTGAATAGCCACTGCACTCCAGGGTGGGCAACATAGTGAGACACCGAGTCTTTAAAATAAATAAATAATAAAGTTTGGATTCCCTCCTTTACAAAACGTCAATCCTCCTTTACCCACAAGTCGCTGCCAGGATAGTTTACATAACAGCCTCCACTTCCTCCTTAGCTTCCTATAACTGAATTTTCATCTCCGGTGATCCACTGACCATCTCTTATGGTCACCTGTGACCTCCTAATCACCATTTTCATTGGCTTCTTACAAAACTTTTCTGAATATAAAAGTTCCCCAGCTGGTACCTGACACAGAGTAAGTCCCCTTGTCTCTGTAACCACAAGTTTGAGGTCAAATTGTGTGAATTAGGTTAAGGAATTCACACTTTGCCCCAAGGGCCATTGAAGGGCTTTATCAGATTTGGGTTATAGGTGATTCTGTCACCATGGGGATTAGAAGGGAGGTGTGAAGAAATACCTGAGGCTGCTGGACTCGGTGGCTCACGCCTATAATCCCAGCACTTTGGGAGGCTGAGGCAGGTGGATCACGAGGTCAGGAGTTCAAGACCAGCCTGGCCAACATGGTGAAACCCTGTCTCTACTAAAAATACAAAAAATTTGCTGGGCATGGTGGCCCATGCCTGTAGTGCCAGGTACTCGGGAGGCTGAGGCAGGAGAATTGCTTGAACCTGGCAGGCAGAAGTTTCAGTGAGCCGAAATCACACCACTGCACTCCAGTCTGGGCGACAGAGCAAGACTGTCTCAAAAAAAGAAAAAAAAATAGATCTGAGGCTGGGTAATTTATAAAGAAAAGAGTATTAATTGACTCATGGTTCTGCAGGCCATACAGGAAACATGGTGCCAGCCCTCTGCTTCTGGTGAGTGCCTCAGGAAACTTCCACTTATGGTGGAAGGTAAAGGGGGAGCAGGTGCATCTCACAGAAAGAGAGGGAGCTGTAGAAAGAGGGAGGAGGTGTCAGGCTCTTGACCAATCAGATCTCTTGTGAACTGAGCAAGAACTCACTCATCACCAGGGGTTTGGCACTAAGCTATTCATGAAGAATCCATGATCTCATACCTCCCACAGGTCCCACCTCCAACACTGGGGATCACATTTCAACATGAGATTTGGAGGGGACACATATCCAAACTATATCAGGAGGGGAAAAGCAGCAGGCAAGGTTGAGGCGACATGACAGTCTTGGATGAGGAGTGGCATGGGAATGGAATAGTCGGTAAAGGAACTATTTAGAAGGTACAATGACCAAGCCTCAGAAGCCGATTAGATGTGGGGGTGACAGTGTGAAACTCAGGATGACGTCCAGGTTTCTGACGGGAACAACTGGGTTTAGGAACAAAGAGGGTCACTGGTGATCTTGACAGGTGCTATTTCAGTGGAGTATGGTATCAGAAGGCAGAAGTAACACATGGGAGGCCAGGAAGTGGAAAGACTCAATAATGGGGACACTCACAAAACTCGTGGGTAAAAGGGCTGGGAGACAGGACAGAAGGCAGAGAGGAGCCAGCACTGAGGAAGGATCATTTAGTTGCTCTAACATTCGAGAGACTTCATTATGTTCAAACACTAAAAGCAATGAGATGTTAGAGGAAGAGGTTGCATACAGGCAGAGAAAGATGTCCCCGGGGCGGTGGCCTGAGGAGGAAGGAGTGGGAAGTCAGTGCATTTGCAGGTTTGAAGGCAGAAGTGGAGAGTGTCCCCATGTGATGGCTTCTGTTTTCCCTGTCATGTTACTGGGAGGTGATAGCGTTGGAGATCTCAGAAGAGTGGGGAAGGTTTAAAACAGCTGCTTTAGAGACTAAGATATTAGCAAAACTTTAGAATGTTTTCAGGGCAGTACTGAGGACCCAGGTGAGACTGAGACCATGAATATATAGTGGGAACAGTCACAAAAAGGCAGATACCTGTCACCACTCCATCTTCCTCACTGCTGCCAATCTATTTCCATAAGTAGGTCACACGGCAGCATTCAGAAGCTCTCAGTGCCCCGATTTGTCCAAGGTCAAGGTTCGGCTCCCAGCCAGAAGTCAGGGGCCTCTACGCTGGGGCCCTTGCCAAACTGCACAGCTTTGTCTCTGTTCCTCCACATGGTCACACTAATTCACCCACTGATCTCTCATTGTTCCCTAGACACACCACGCACTTTCCTGCCTGAAGCTAGACTGAGACAACTGCTATTCAAGAGAAGTGGCCTACACGTCAATTTCTTTGATTTTGTTTGTTTTTGTTTTTGAGATGGAGTCTCACTCTGTTGCCCAGGCTGGAGTGCAGTGGCGTGATCTCAGCTCACTGCAGCCTCTGCCTCCTGGGTTGAAACAATTCTCATGCCTCAGCTTCCCAAGTAGCTGGGGCTATAGGCACCTACCACCACACTGGGCTAATTTTTGTATTTTTAGTAGAGACAGGGTTTCACCATGTTGGCCAGGCTGGTCTTGAACTCCTGATCTCAGGTGATCAGCCTGCCTCGGCTTCCCAAAGTGCTGGGATTACAGGCATGAGCCACCGTGCCTGGCTGTTTGTTTTGAGATAGGGTTTCCCTCTGCCGCCCAGATTGGAGTACATTCGTTGTGATCACAGCTCATTGTAGCCTCAAAATCTGAGGTTCAGGTGAGCCTCCCACATCAACCTCCAGAGTAGCTGGGACTACAGGTGCATGCCACCATGCCTGGCTAATTTTTAAAATTTTTGTCTCACTACATTGCTCAGGCTGGTCTCAAACTCCTGACCTCAAGCAAATGTCAATTTCTCAAAGTCCTCAGATTACCAGCAAGGCAAGCGCTAACCCAAGTGACTCTGGTCTTCCCAGAATCACATATATAATATGATTTACACTGGCTTAACTCTGGGTTCAACATAGCTCAGGTACTCGCAAAGAGGGTAGATATAAATCATAATTGGCTGGTTTACCAATTTAGACACACAGAAACTGCGCACACCTGAATGTTCTCTCTCACACACCTCTGCCTCTCTCAGAGGTTTTTCTGGCGCATGCTGTGTCCCGTGCTGCACGAGGGTTCACAGACCTAAGAGGGAACGGTGGGGGATAAAGGAAAAACACAGACACAAACATAGAGAAAGCTGGGCCAGGAGGTCCGGGAGGTGAAGGATGTCAGTCTCTCTGGCCCCAACCTGTCTCAGGGTACTTTATTTTATATGTTCACAAAGCGCATAGCAGAGGGAGGGTGCAGTTACTTAGAACAGCCTGTGGTTATCATTCTCATACTTCAGTTCACATACTTCAGCTAAGAAACTATCCTGTAGCAAGGTCAGTGAAAGCTGGGTATCTCTCTAGGCCTCTGTTCTCTCTGAGACATACACATCCTCCTATAACGGTTTCACTTCTCTGAAGTTCACCCAAAGTTCACAGCAGCCATGCTGCTGATCCCCCTGAAAGGGGGGGTGCTACTCCAGCTCGCTACAGGTTTTTAGTTGCAAGAATCAAATAAGAAACCCAATCTAGCTAATGTAAGGGGAAAAGCTGATATATTGGGAGTCTATGGGGTAGGCTCCAGAATGGAAAGCCAGATCTCAGACACAGTGAGTGCCTTAAAGGATTGCCAGAGGTCAAGGATAGTGTTGCCAGGGCCCAGCTTTGGGATAGAGCATCACTGGCAAGCAGACTGGGGTTTCTGTGGCTCGGTTGTTCTTCTTGCACTCTATAAGACTAGACAGAACTTTATTAAAAAGTTGTAGACAAGCCAGATGCGGTGACCTCACACCTGTAATCCTAGTGCTTTGGTAGGCTGAGGTGGGAGGATCATTTGAGCCAAGGCATTCAAGACCATCCTGGGCAACATGGTGAGACTCCATCTCTACAAAAATAATTTTTTAAAATTAGCTAAGTATGGTGGCTTGTGCCTATAGTACCAGGTACTCAGAGGGCTGAAGAGGAGGATTGCTTTTTTTTTTCCCTTTTTTCTGAAACGGACTCTCGCTCTGTCATCCAGGCTGGAGTACAGTGGTATGATCTCAACTCACTGCAACCTCTGCCTCCCAGGTTCAAGCAGTTCTGCTTTAGCCTCCCAGGTAGCTTGGAACTACAGGCATGTGCTACCATGCCCAGCTAATTTTCATATTTTTATTAGAGATGGGGTTTCACCATGTTGGCCAGGCTGGTCTTGAACTCCTGACCTCAAGTGATCCACCCACTTCAGCCTCCCAAAGTTCTGGGATTACAGGCATGAGCCACCGTGCCTGGCCAGGATTGCTTGAGCCTGGGAGTTTGAAGCTACAGTGAGCACCACTGCACTCCAGTCTGGTAAGAGGACCAGGGGTGGTGGCTCACACCTGTAATCTTAGCACTTTGGGAGGCTGAGACAGATGAATCATTTGAGGGTCAGAAGTTCGAGACCAGACTGGTCAAAATGGTGACAGGTGACAGGTGGCCACCTTGTCATTCCTAAAAATACAAAAAATTAAATGGGCGTGGTGGTGCACACCTATAATACCAGCTACTTGGGAGGCTGAGGCAGGAGAATCGCTTGAACCCGAGAGGCGGAGATCGCAGTGAGCCAAGATCATGCCATTGCACTCCAGCCTGGGCAACAAGAGCGAAACACCATCTCAAAAAAACCAAAAACAAAACCAAAGTGGATTTTCTGACTTGGGGAATGCAGGAATGAGGACCACAAAGCTACCTTACACTCCCATTTTCTAGGTGGGCCTAGACCCAGGCCAAAGCCTCGTTGTCTCCAAACAGAGGTAGTAAGTACCTCAACCCTGGATGCCAAGACGACAGTGAAATGCCAGGGCGTGTGAGGCCCCAGGACCTGGCCCGGCCCCCGCCCCTGTGCCACCTCCCTGCTCCCAGCTCCCTCCAGCTCGCATTCAAGCGAGCCCCGCCTGCGCCTTCTCGTTCTGTGTCCTGTGCGGAGTGCTGTTCGGACCCGCTCCTTCCCACCGCTCAGGCCTCGCCCACCTCGAGGCTGCTTCCTCTTAGAGGCCACTCCTATGTCAGGGCCCCACAGGCCCTCTGTGACTTTGTCACTTTTCCTTCATGGCCCTCATGATGCTCTGAAATAACTGCTGACTTGTAAATTGTGCCTCGGTCCTTTGGGAGGGCCGCTTCCGGGAGACAGCAGCTCCATCTTGTCCACTGCGGTGCCCGGCTCGGGCAGAGGCACCTGGCCTGGCTTTGGATGAATGGCTCAGCACAAATGGCCTTTTCAACATTTTGAAATAGTTTAAGATTCATAGGACATTGCAAAAACATTACAGAAAGAACCTCTGTACACGTAGTTTCCCTCAAATGGCAGCATCTTGTTTAAAACCAGAAAACTAACATGGGTACAATTTATGGATTTTATTAGTTTTACATGCACCTATTTGTGTGTGTGTGTGTGTGTGTGTGTGTGTAGTTCCATAAATTTCTATAAATTTCATCACATGTGGATGTATGTAGCCCACACTATGATCAAGATACAGACCTGTTCCATCACTGCAAAGATCTTCCTCATTCTGCCTCTTTAAAAGTCACGCCACCCACTTCCCACCCCCTATTTTTTTGTTGAAATGGGAGTCACGCTCTGTACCCCAGGCTGAAGTGCAGTAGCGCCATCTTGGCTCAGCACGACCTAGGCCTCCTGCGTTCAAGCCATTCTCCTGCCTCAGCCTCCTGAGTAGCTGGAATTACAGGCAGGCGCCACCATGCCTGGCTAATTTTTGTATTTTTAGTAGAGACAGGGTTTCACCATGTTGACCAGGCTGGTCTCAGACTCCTGATTTAAATGATCTGCCTGCCTCAGCCTCCCAAAGTGCTGGGATTACGAGCCTGGCCAATAGTCATTATTTTTTATTTTAGTTCTTTTAATAAGTGTGTAAAAATACCTTATTGTGGCTTAATTTGCATTCTCTAAAGGCTAAAGGTGTGGAACATATTTTTGTGAGTACATGAAATATCTCTTTAGTAAAATGTATGTTGATCTTTTGGGGTTTGTTGAGTTTTGAGAGTTTTTCTTCAGCTTTCTCAGGTTGAAATTGAGTTTTTTTATATATCTGAGATGTGAGCTATTTGTCAGATATGTGGCTTGCAAATTAAGTTTTAATTTTCATAAAGTCCAATTATAGATTTTTATTTTGTGGATTGCTTTTGGTGTCATGTCTAAGACCTTTTCACCTAGCCCTAGATTTTCACCTGTTTTCTTCTCAAAATTTTCTAGTTTTATGTTTTACCTGTAAATCTATGACCCACTTTAAGTTAATTTTTGTATAAGTTGTGGGATTTATGTATTGAAAAGACTATCCTTCATTGAATGTTTCAGTTGGCTATAGTTGTGTGGGTGTATTTCTGGATTCTTAATTCTGTCCCATTGATGTATTTCTCTGTCCCTCTGCAAACACCACATTGTCTTGACTAATAAGCTATTACAGTAACTCTTAAAAAATCAGGTACAGTTGTTCTTCCCACTTTATTCTTGTCTTTCTTTTTTTCTTTTTCTTTGTCTCTTTCTTTTCTTTTTTTTCTTTTCTTTTCTTTCTGTCACCTAGGCTGGAGTGCAGTGGCATGATTTTGGCTCACTGCAACCTCCACCTCCTGGGCTCAAGTGATTCTCCTGCCTCAGCCTCCCAAGTAGCTGGGAGCACAGGCGTGTGCCACCATGCCGCACTAATTTTTGTTTTGTTTTGTTTTGTTTGTTTTGTTTTGTTTTGTTGCCCAGGCTGATCTCAAACTCCTGAGCTCAAGCAATCTGCCAACTTCAGCCTCCCAAAGATTACAGGCGAAAGCCACCATGCCCAGCCTACTGTTTCTTTTTTCTTTCTGAGATGTTGTCTTGTTCTGTTGCCCAGGCTGGAGTGCAATGGCTCAATCTTGGTTCACTGCAACCTCTGCCTCCTGGGTTCAAGTGATTCTCCAGCCTCAGCCTCCTGACTAGCTAGGATTACAGGCATCGCCACCATGCCTGGCTAATTTTTGTATTTTTAGAAGAGACAGGGTTTCGCCATGTGGGACAGGTTGAACTCCTGATCTCAAATGATCTGCTCTCCTCAGCCTCCCTAAGTGTTAGGATTACAAGCGTGAGCCACTGTGCCCGGCCTATTCTTGTTTTTCAAAATTGTTTTAGCTACTCTCATTCCTTTACCTTTTCATATACATTTTAGAATAAGTATGTCTGTATCTTTTTTTTTTTTTTCTTGTAGATACTGGGTCTTACTATGTTGGCCAGGCTGGTCTCAAACTCCAAGCCTTAAGTGATTATCCTGCCTCTGCCTCCTGAACTGTTGGCATTAGGCTGGGCGTGGTGGCTAATCCCAGCACTTTGGGAGGCCAAGGCGGGCAGATCACTTGAGACTAGGAGTTCAAGCCCAGCCTGGCCAACATGGAGAAACCCTGTCTCTACTAAAAATACAAAAAGTTGGATATGGTGATGCACACCTGTAGTCCCAGCCATTTGGGAGGCTGAGGCATGAGAATCACTTGAACCCGAAAGGCAGAGGTTGCAGTGAGCCAAGATCACACCACTGCACTCCAGCTTGGGTGACAGAGTGAGAATCTGTTCCAAAAAAACGCTCCCCCCACCAAAAAAAAAAACACAGAAAAAGGGCTGGGCATGGTAGTTCACGTCTGTAATCCCAGCACTTTGGGAGGCTGAGGCAGGTGGATCACTTGAGGTCAGTTCGAGACCAGCCTGGACAACATGGTGAAACCGTGTCGCTACTAAAAATATAAAAAATTAGCTGGGCATGGTGGCGGGTGCCTGTAATCCCAGCTACTCAGGAAGCTGAGGCAGGAGAACTGCTTGAACCCAGGAGGCAGAGGTTGCAGTGAGCCAAGATCGTGCCATTGCACTCCAGCCTGGGTGACAGAGTAAGACTCTGCCTCAAACAAACAAACAACAACAACAGAACCCCAAAGTGCTGGCATCACAGGCTTGAGCCACCATGCCCAGCATAAGCATGTCTGTGTCTTAAAAAACGAACAAGGCCGGGCGCGGTGGCTCACGAGTGTAATCCCAGCACTTTGGGAGGCTAAGGCGAGTGGATAATGAGGTCAGGAGATTAAGACCATCCTGGTCAACGTGGTGAAACCCCGACTCTACTAAAAAATACAAAAATCTAGTCAGGTGTGGAGCGTGCCTGTTGTCCCAGCTACTCAGGAGGCTGAGGCAGGAGAATTGCTTGATCCAGGGAGGCAGAGGCTGCAGTGAGCCAAGATCACGCCACTGCTCTCCAGCCTGGGCAACAGAGCATCTGTTCATTGCTAGCACATATAATCAATTTTTCTTTTTTCTTTTTTTTTGAGACAGTTTTACTCTTGTCACCCAGGCTGGAGTGCAATGGCACAATCTTGGCTCATTGCAACCTCCGCCTCCTGGGTTCAAGCGATTCCCCGGCATCAGACTCCCAAGTAGCTGTGATTACAGGTGCGTGACACCATGCCCAGTTAATTTTTGTATTTTTAGTAGAGACGGGGTTTCACCATGTTGGCCAAGCTGTTCTCGAACTCCTGACATCAGGTGATCCGCCTGCCTCAGCCTCCCAAAGTGCTGGGAATACAGGCGAGAGCCATGGCACCCAGCAGAATCAATTATTTTTCTATGTCGATCTTGTACCTATGACCTTCTGAACTCATTTAGTCCTAGAGTTTTTTTTTTTTTGCAGATTCTTCAGATTTTCTACGTGGATTTTCATCCTATCAGCTGTAAATTGGGAGTTTTATTTCTTCCTTTCCTTTTATTTCCTTTTCTTGCCTTATTGTGCTGGCTAGGTCTTCCAGTACAATGTTGAATAGGAATGGCGAGAGGACACAGCCTTGTCTCGTTCCGATCTCAGGGGAAAGCATCTAGTCTTTCACCATTAAGTATGATGTTAGCTGTAGGGGTTTCTGTAGATGCTCTTTATCAAGCTGAGGAAGTTACCTTCTATTCCTAGCTTGTTGACAGTTATCATGGAGAAGTGTAGAATATTGTCAAATTATTTTTTTGCATCCATTGATATCATGTAATTTTTCTTTAGCCTTTGTGAAATATTATAAAAAGCTTGGAAACTTCCCAACAATTTTCTCAGACCTACAGGGCCCTAGGAACTCAGATGCTACTGCCTTTCGAGTCCACCTTGTACCAGTGTGCTCCAGGGAATGTAACTTGAGCCCTACACGTGGCCAAAGTAGCCAAATGCAGGAAATGCCACAGTATCAACTGCTGGAGATTTACAATGCCCATCGTCATAGCCAAGCCTCAGAGAAGCCCTGCAGGAGAGTTCTGTTACCTTCAACATGGAGTTTACGGCCGGGCATGGTGGCTCACGCCTGTAATCCCAGCACTCCGGGAGGCCGAGGTGGGCAGATCACAAGGTCAAGAGATCGGGAACATGGTGAAACCCCGTCTCTACTAAAAAATACAAAAATTAGCTGGGTGTGGTGGTGCGCGCCTGTGGTCTCAGCTACTCGGGAGGCTGAGGCAGGAGAATTGCTTCAACCCGGGAGGCGGAGGTTGCAGTGAGCCGAGATCGCGCCACTGCACTCCAGCCTGGCGCCTGGCAACATCGGAAGCCTCTGTCAAAAAAAAAAAAAAAAAAAAAAAAAAAACCCAACATGGAGTTTACCACATTGATTTGACCATGGAGCTTTTTTGCATAAACGCTGTTAGGGTCTCACCGGACTTGCTCAGAAACACACTTAGAGAACTATTCAACTGAACTTGTCCCCTAATTTGCAGATGATCCAAAGACTGGAAAGAGAAGTCCGCTGACCAAGGCTCTGGTTAGTGGCATCACAGACACAAGGTCGCAGGTCTCCTACTCCAGCCCACTGTTTGGCTCCAGACCACGCTGCTGTGACATGCTAACAAGTCAGCCAACATTCCTCACCAATCTGGTTTCTTTCGCGGTTCCTGGGCACTTCCCCACTGAGCCTGGGCCCAAGGGGTGCAGCCCTGCATAGTTTCAGTGGGGTTGATGGGTGGGCAGTATGTAACACAGGCCTGACCAGTCATGCTGTTCTCACTCCCAAACATCAATAAACAGATCTGGTGTGGGGAAACAACCAGAGTGAGTCTGCTAACACTCGATCACCAGAGGTGATGCTAAATTAGAGGAAACTGAGCAAGGGCTATCCGGCGCTACCGCGCAGAGAAAAGCAAGGTTGCAGGCCAGGTGTGGCAGCTCACACCTGCAATCCCAGCACTTTGGGAGACCGAGGTGGGAGGATTGCTTGAACCAGGAGTTCGAGACCAGCCTGGGCAGCATAGTGAGACTCCTCATTCCTACTGAAAAAAACAAAACAAACAAGTTGTGAAATGAGGGAGACCCTATTTCCTCATGACAGGCCTGAACCCCATGATCCAGTCACGACACAAGAACCGACCTTGGGATTTATTTTATTTTTTGAGATGGAGTCTGCCATCACCTAGGCTGGAGTGCGGTGGCTCCATCTCGGCTCACTGCAACCTCTACCTCCCAGGTTAAAGCAATTCTCCTACCTCAGCCTCCTGAGTAGCTGGGACCACAGGCTTGTGCCACCACAACTAGCTAATTTTTTTATATCTTTAGTAGAGATGGGTTTTACCATGCTGGATAGGCTGGTCTCAAATCCCTGACCCCAAGTGATCCATCAGCCATGGCCTTTCAAAGTGCTAGGATTACAGGCGTGAGCCACCACACTTGGCCTCTACCTTGGTATTCAAATGACAGGAGACCGATAAGTGACTTTTCCCTCAAACCAGTTAAATGGAATCCTGTCACTTGCTAACAGAAGCCTAACTCACATGTAAAGCAGACAGCTTAGAGGTCACCACTGAACCAGCTTGGCAGACCCCTATGGATGAGGGGGTGTTGGGCTGCCCCACAGTTCACAGCAGAGAGCAATCCTGCCTGGCCCCAGCCTCATCCCCATCCCAGCTCCCACCAAAAAGACACAGGCAGCCAAAGGCAGCGTGGGCGGTCGTTGGTATACATCATACATTTATTAGTGAATATCCCTCTGAAATCAGCAACAATATTAAAAAAAATAATGATTGCACTACCTGGTCAAGCAGAACTAGCAACTTTCATTTTAAAAAAAGTACAAATCTGTTAAAAATTTCAATCAGTATACACATATATATAATACAACATACTAGTTATGTTAAATGCTACAAACCAATGTGAATCCCATGGAATGGAAAAAACCACACATTTAAGCTTTAAGAACCATTATGTTCTCTATATATTAGCATTTTCTCAAATACATACATGGGAAAAATGAGGTAACTGTAAAATGTGCAAGGAACAGGGCCCCCAAAATTACATATATTTCTATATATATATGTAATTTTATATATATAAAATCTTTCTAACACAGAACACAGGCGCTGGGCCCAGCCGGGGCTGGGGGAAGGTGCCCACTGTCATGCCTAGGCCGGAAGTTGGTAAATAAAAGAGTAAACAATGGCAAGCCCCCCCACAGGAAATCATTGGTAACTACAGCAAGGTCGGCGAATCACAAACATCCTAAGTAATTGTTGTAGAAATCTTGTTTTTTAATGATGATTTTTGAAATGCTGTTTGCCCCCCAATAGCTGCTTGTTGGAATCACTGCTGCAGCCGACACGCGATCTGTGAGCCTGTTTCCGCCTGCCCCGGGAACCGTAAGGGGTTTGAAAACCTTTTGTTGGGGTCGGAAAGGGAGGGGGTTGGAGAGGGTGGTTCTGTGTAAAACACGTGGGTTTTCAACACTGCTATAAATATAGAAACGTCACCTGGAGTTATATACAGTAAGACTTTGGGTTCTCCATGGGGGTGGGACCAGGCTGACGGGCCCCACGGCAGGCTGGGGCGGGAGGTGGGAGCCAGGGCCGCTGCGGGGAGAACGAGGGTGGTTGGAGCATCCCTGAGGCAGCAGGCGCCAGGGGCTGCCTGCTAGGATGTGCCGGCCCCACACGCGGTTCGTTCAGGGCAGCAACCCCAGCTGGGTGTAGGGCAGGAAAGGACTAGGACCAAGGAAGGAGGGTGGGAAGCTCAGCCAGACCCTACAGGGGCCTCCTCCAGAGCTTGGAGAGCAGGGATCAGGCTGGGAGACCCCGAGAGATGAGGGTCCATGACCTTCCTGGTCCCAATCCTCCTGGAACTTCCTTGGAGGAGACCTGCCCAGGCAGGTGGGAGATGGGCCCTGGCTGGAGGGAGAAATGCCCTGAAAAGCGTCCGGTCCCGGTGGGCTCAGGGACGTGTGCAGTACAGTGCATGGCAGTTATCAGCTGAGCACAGACCCCCAACCCTGCCCCATGACCGCCGGCGCCCAGCCCCGCCCAGCCCGGCGCACGCATGCGTGTGGGCTGGGCAGCGCGGCCGTGCTCGGCCCCCTGGGCACTCGGTCCCAGTTGGTCCCTATACCCGCCCCCATTAAACAGAAAGAAAAAAAAATGTCTTAAATATCCACATCCCCAAATCCTACACGCGATTTTGGGCCAAATGAATAAACAAAAACTGCTGCGCCTCACGTTCATGCAAAACCACATAGAGAGATCGGGCACGGGTCTGACTGCATCCCTGGGAGGGGCAGCCACCGGGAACACAGGGCTCCCTCTCCCCGCACAGCACAGGCCCCTCAGGCTACATTTGCCCCAGCTCAGGGCTAGGCCGGGACACCCTCCAGCCTGAGGGTGGGGCTGGAATGTTGTGCCTGGGTTGAAGGTCCCCTAGGGAGCCAGACTCAGTTCTCACAGCAGCCAACACAGAGCCGGAAGCCTGAGTTCACTGTTTGGGGTCAAGGAGGGAGCATTCAGCCCTGGGGCTCAGGAAATGGCCTTGTGACACCGTCTGTCTATGCACCTGGCAGTGCCACCTGGGCAGAGGGCACACTATTTCAGAGCACGAGACCAGCTGACCCAAGATGGTGCCCTGTCTGCCTATCCTGGGGCCAAGGATCGCCACCAGCCCCACCAGGGGAGCAGATCCCTGGCTCTCAGTGCCAGCAGGAATAGAGGGACCTGAGGGCGCACAGGAGGGAGACCAGATTATGGACACTCAGGCAGCTCCGTGGTGGGCAGACGGGCAGGCAGAATGGGGAGGGAGTCTTTGGAGCTTGGCAAATGCAGGGGCTTATTGCAGGGGCTCCTCACCGGGCTGACCCTGGCACCAGCTCTGGAGATGCAGGCAGGAGTGACAGGGCAGGCCTGGGCCACTCCCTCTCCATCCTCCCTGGGCGCCCCCACCCGAGTTTCCAGAGCTTCAGGCAGGGTTCTCCCGGGCGGCTGTAAGGCCTCACTCAGCCTCTCTGGGCACCTCGGAGGCGTCGGCCCGGCAGATGGGACATGTCCGGTTGGCCTGCGGGAACCACAGGCATTGACGTCAGGCATTGCTCTCACCCACCCCAACCCACCACATCTGTGCAGCCACCTGGGAGGACTTGGTCCCCTGGAGCCAGAACTTCCAAGATGATAACAAGGACCAGGAGGGAAACACCCTAGACCTGCCTGTCCTCCTGCCACCGCATGAGGAATACCCAGGAGCCAGCCTGGGCCATGTTACCTTCAACCACTTGTCAACACACTTGGTGTGGAATTCATGGTTGCAGGGGAGGACTCGGAGAAGCTGCCGCACCTCAAAGTCACTGAAGCAGACCACACACCTGCGGGGAGACGTGGAGTGTCACCTCCACACTGAGGGCCACGGGAAGGCTCAGTGAAGTGTGACTCCCCTGAGAGGGGCATCCTGTGGCAGCCAACTGTGTTCAGAGGGGTGGGAGGTGGGGCACGGTACTCACAGCGTCTGCTCTGACTGATGGCTGTCCGGGTTAAAGCGGTACGATGGGAGCTGCTCTATGTCTGCTTTGGTGAGGCCCCGGGGCTTGGCATCTCCGAGCCGCTCGGCCAGGTTCAGGAGGGCCTGCATGTGGGCAGGAGACAGGGTCAGTGGCGCCCAGGACTGCAGGTCTCCCAAACCCCACCTCCCATCACGGGGCTCCACGGGACCTCATAGTTCTCCATCTCCACGTCATCCACGTCCAGATCCAGGCTGATGGTGGGCCCCATTGCTGTTGGTGACATTGGCAGCATCGAGCTAGAGACAAGGATGGGGGCCAAGGGTCAAGGTCAGGAGTAGGTCGCACAGAGCCACTTTCCTGACTTCCTCTTTGCAAACAGCCCAGAGCTCCATGTGGCTCATACTGGGAGACCTTGGTGTTTGGCCTAGGGCGCTGTAGTGGGGCAGGGAGCCCAGCTGGCCTGGCATGACTGTCAGGCTTGGGGGGATGCCAGATGGCTTTGGAGGCCCTGGGGCCCCTGGAGATGTGTTTGGGTCTAACCACTGGAGGTTCCAGGAGAACAGGGCATCAGGGACCTGGGGCGGATGTGTGGATACTCACAGGAAGTAGGGCAGGAAGCTGGGGTAGTAGGGTGGTGGGGGTGGTGGTGGGGGTGGTGGGGGCAGTGGCTGCTGCAGGCGGTATCTCTGGGTGCTCAGTCTCCGCGGCATCATGTGAGAATACGGCTGTGAGAGGGGCAAGGTGCAGGTCAGCCCAGGGAACCTGCCTCCCACCCGCCCCAGAGCCCAGGTGCAGGTCAGCCTGGTAGGCCTGCCTCCCAGCAACCCTGGAGCCCAGGTGGGGGTCAGGATGGCACTCACCACACCAAAGGACAGCTCCTGGTGCAGTGGATCGTGGGGCAGGTAGTGCAGGGGCACTGACGGAGACAGGGCTGGGCCAGGGGCAGAGGTGGAGTAGGTGAAGCTACCCAGGGAGTGCTGGTCCCCACGCAGGTCCACGTCGTTGTCGAGCCGCTGTAGGGGCTGAAAGAGGTGGGGCCAGGTCAGCAAGTCAGTGAGACAAGGCTGTCCCTGCCCGCCTCCCCCCACGCTATCCCCCTCCAGAACCAGACCCACGCCCAGACTCACCATCCGCGGGTGCTGGGTCTGCAGAGACACAAACTGCCCCAGGGGCGCCATGTGGGTGGGCTGGGGGGGTGGGGCCGGTGGTGGGGGGTGCAGGATGTAGTGGTCACTGGAGATGAGGTGGGGGTAGGCCTGATAGGGCACAGGCAGCTGCTGCATGGTGCACGCCTGGATAAGCTGCTGAGAGAAGGGGTGGGGGGCTGAGAACGTTCTCCTGGGCTCTGGGCCAGGCCTATACCATGCCACCCAGCAAAAGGCCCCCATTGGGCACACACCCAGCAGCTCCAGGGTCTGCACAAGAAACCTTGCGGAAGGCCCATCCCTGTCCTAGGCCACCCAGGCAAGAAACTCTACTCTTTTTTTTTTCTTTTTTTTCTTTTTATTTATTTATTTATTTATTTTTTTAAAGATGGGGTTTCACCATGATGGCCAGGCTGGTCTTGAACTCCTGACCTCAGGTGATCCACCCACCTCGGCCTCCCAAAGTGCTAGGATTACAGGCGTGAGCCACCGCGCCCAGCCAAGAAACTCTACTCTTAAGGCTCACAGCCTCAACTCCTCTGCCAACTACCTCTGCCAAGCTATAAGGCAGGTACAGGGGTGCTGGAAGGTCTCTGAACCTTGAAACGCTCTATTACCAAATGTGAACCCATGTGTACGCTTTCCTGGGGAGGCCAGGCAGGCGCTCTGACAGCCTAGATGGCTGGATAGCTCAGTCCAGTTCAGGGCTGCCCTAGGCCTGTTGAGCCGCGGGCCTGCGCCTGGGGCTTGCAGCTGTTGTAGTAGGAGCTGGAAACACTCACTCACCGGGGGTGGGACGCAGCAGAGGGGGTAGTGCTGCCCGCTGAACATCACGGAGCATGCTGGGAGCTGCTGGGCACTGCAGCCAGGGATGTGTTGGCCTGTAGGCAAGGGGAAGCCTTGGGTTGTCACTGTGGTGACTGTGTAGGACAGAGGGACGGGTCCCTGGTGCACCTGTGGGTGGAGAGAATGCCGGGAAAGTGTGAGAAGGAAGCTGGCCAAGAGGGCTGCTCTCAAGAGAAACCATCTTGCCAGGTCTAGCTGCCAGCTCCCTTCCCTTCTCCACTGGGGTCTACCTCAGTGCAGAGCAGACCGTGCCCCTACCCCCGGGGCCCCAGGGCAGAGAGGGCCCTGTGGAAATCTAGCTCTGCTGGTCATCCAGTGGGCCCTCTCCCTGGGCCTCAGTTTACCTACCTGTAAAATGGGGCTAATGATGCCTCCCTGGAATGTGAAATGAAGCAAGCAAGGTGAAATCAAGGTCTTGCTGCCTGTTTCTCAGACTGGCTCGAAGGGCTAGGGGCACAGCAGGTGGGGTTCTGCCTACCTGCTCGTGGAGATCAACCATGAACGGGCTCTGCTGGGTGGCTGGGTGCAGCATTCGGGGGCTCCCACCGGCAGGAGCCGAGGCTCGGCGCTCCTCTACAGGGAGGTGTGGAGGTCGGGACGGCGGCTGCTGGGAGGGTAAGCGCTCATCCCGGGCAGGCGGGCTGGCCAGGGGGCCCTCGAAGCTGGGGCTGCACCACAGAGAGGAGGCCCCGCTAGGACTGAGGGGGACCACTCATGCACAGAACAGGGAGAGAAGCCAGGGTGACTCCCCCACAGGGAAGGGAGACAGCTCAGGGCCCTGCGCCCCGTCCCTCAAGGCCCTCGTGCCCCAGCACCAGGACTGGGAGGCTCCTTCCTACCTTCCCCAGAGCTGGCCTGGGGTGCTGCCAGGTCCCGCAGAGAATCGCCGCTGACCCACGGGGGCAGAGGGTGGCCACCTAGTCACTGCCAGAGCCCATGGTCGCATCAGGGGGGCAGGGGGGTGGAGGGGCTGGGCCGGGACTCACAACCCTAGGAGGCAGGAGACAAGGAAACTGAGGCACCTGGCTAAGATGGTGAAACCTCATTTCTACTAAAAATACAAAAAACAGTCAGGTGTGGTGGCGGACACCCGTAATCCCAGCTACTTGGGAGGCTGAGGCAAGGGAATCACAATAACCTGGGAGGCAGAAATTGCAGTGAGCTGAGATCACGCCACTGCACTCCAGCCTGGCAACAGAGCAAGACTCTGTCTCAAAAAAATAAAAAAGAAACTGAGGCACCGAGGAGTCCAGGCGCTTGCGCCATGGGGGTCAGAACCAAACCTCTGCAGTGTGACCCCAGAGACCAGTGGTGTTCAGCCATGCCCCTCCTCTGAGCCCTGGGGTCCAGTGCTGACACACCAGGACAGCTCAGCCTGCCGGCGTCCAGGCCTCACCCTCCTGCTGTGTGAAATGGGACCCAGTTCCCCTCAGTTGCAGGGCTCAGGGAGCTGGCCAGTGTGCTTCCAGGCTCCTGGTAGGCTCCTGCTGGGCCAGGTCTCAGGGCACCCTGTCTTGGAAAGGGGCTTAGGG
This sequence comes from Cheracebus regulus, assembly GCA_963574635.1. Lineage (NCBI taxonomy): Eukaryota > Metazoa > Chordata > Mammalia > Primates > Pitheciidae > Cheracebus > Cheracebus regulus. Next base: position 55,719 of record CAUYQU010017411.1, on the reverse strand, counting down.
TGGGACCTTCTTCTGCCTTACACCAGGGGCTACAATTTGGCCTCCAGGAGGCAGCTGGGGATTCCTGTGGAGGCTCCAGCATCCTCTCTTCTCTTTGGTTGGCTACAGCAGGGATTCCAAACAGGCCTGGGACCCAGTTCTCCTCTTACTAGCGCCAGACAAGAGGTTCTATCCTGCCCCTGCCCTCGGGGGCTTCTAGTCCAAGGCAACACACTATTCCTTCTTCCCTTAACCTGCTCCCACTGTGCCTGTCCAAGTGTGACTCCATCTATCTTTCAAGGAAGGTATAGCCAGCCCACTTTACAGAGGAGGAAAGTGAGGCTCAGCAAGAAGGAACTTGCCCAAAGCCCCAAGGCAAGTGTCAAAACCGGGAGGTGGGCCAAAGACAAGCCTCTCCCTGTCCTCTGCTGCTGATGGAGAGGACGGGCCCCAGGCTGCACGGGAGGCGATGAAGGAAGCTGGCCTGGGGAGACTGTGGAGTCCGGCATACAGCCAGGCCTTTGCTCTAGGGGCCCCAACCCAGCCCTCAAAGTGGGATGTGGGGCCTGCTGAGGAAAAAGGGAAGCAAGAACCCGAGAGAGGAAGTTAAATAAGAATGGGCTGGGGCAGCGTCTCCTGCCTCCAGTCAGAGCCAAGGGTCCAGGTAGGGAATGTCGAGGGACCTGGCTCAACCTCAGGGTTCCAGTCAACTCAAAACTGGGACAATGCCCTGGCAGGAAAAGCTCTAGAACCTGTCAGGCCCTGCAAAGCTGAAGGGTGCATCCAACATGACCAGCTCTTTGTTGTTCCTGCCACAAGGAGGCCCCTTCCACCCCTTCCCCATCTAACAAAACTCCTATGCGGCCTCGATACTCAGCTTTCAATGTCACCTCCCTGCGGACACAGCCAGGGAGCCAGTGTACTGTCAGCTCAACACCTAGTTCCTTCCTGCCAACAGCGGCAAGAACCATTTCCTCTGTGCTGCACTGCACAAGCTTGGGCCCTACTTCTCAAAAGAAGCCTGCATGGGTGATGCGGCCCGGCCAGCAGAGGGTGTGGGCAGGGCCAGGACCACCCGCGTCCACCTCAGGGAAGGCCTAATGTGATACATGTGCACGGTACAGAGCCAATCACACAGGTCCAAGCCCACGCAGTCTGGCAGCCATAACTTTAATGCCAACGATTAAAAACTGGGAGATGACAAAAAAACCTGGCTTCTCATGGCAAATCCGGTCCCATTTGTTTCTGCCTGGTTCCCTCACTGGGAACAAGAGCTTTCTCTCCAGGTCACCTAGGACCATCCTCTGCCTGCCCGCCACAGGGGACTGGGTTTGTGACCCCTGGCACGGGCCAAGTGCACATCCTGACATGCATGTCTACACACAGAGCCTCTCTAATTCCTGCCAACAAACCAGTCAAACAAACAACGGCCAAGGGAGGCTCAGGAAATCCCCAAGTAACTGAAACAGCAGATGCCTGGCCCATCCCAGGCCTTCTGGACCAGACTCTTTGGAGGGTTGGGGATCAAGGGCACCTAGATTTTTATGAAATTCCCCAGAAGTTGTCATAGCACAGCTAGATTTGGGAGTCTCTGCCCTAGCTAACCTCAGAGAGTCTGGGATCTCACAGTTCTGCTGGTGAGGAACAGTCACCGCAATAACCATGCTGTTTCCCCCATGCCAACTTGGTGAGTCCTCCCAGCAACCCCGGGAGGTCAGGACACCGAGGCTCACAGAGGTGAGGTCCAAGGCCAGTCAGCTGGAATTGTGGGTGCACAGGGGACCTACGCAGTCTGGCCGTAAAGCACCCATGATGAGCCACCAAGCCAGCAGCCCTGACTGCTCCTCTTGTGCCAGGATGTCTTCTGACGGCTGAGCAGTGCCAGGCCCAAGGCACTCCCACAGAGGCCCAAGCCTGTGGGTGTTTGCTCTGGGGCCAGCCCCCTACCAAGGCACTCACTCCTCAGGGCAGGGAAGGGGTAAGGAGCTGTGAAAGCAAACCAGAAAACAGAAGGGCCTCCAGCTGCGGGTGACAGCATCAGCTCTCACAGACTCACACATGACACTGACTTCTAGCTAGATTCTTGGCTACAGGCAGTGGGCAAGGGCTTCCCCTCCTGAGCCTCAGTATCTTCATCTGTAAAATGGGAACAGCCCAATAACTACCTCCCAGTTAACCATCAAGGACTGCAGAAGCAACCCGTAAAGTCTTACTTAACTTGGATGTAAATGATCATAATTAGAGAATACGACAAGCTGACCTCCATTCCCAACCTCAAGCAGAGCCTGAAGGGTGCCACTTCCAGGGAGCAGGCAGATATGCTACTCTAGGGGAATACCTCAGCTGGGAAGAGCAGCTCCTGGTTCTTTAAGCCCTGCCAGGAACAGGGGCAGCATAGAAAGGTTACACCCACTTCACAGCTGAGAAAACTGAGGCCAAGAGAAAGGAAGTAAGTTGCTCTAGGCCACAAAGTCAGAGAGAACAATATTGGTCCTGGTTGGGCCCCTAGGCCCAAACTCCCCCAACCCATAACTCCTTGTGGCATCAGTAGTTGGAGGAAATCACCTAATCGCGAGTCTCCAAGCGATTCAGGAGGCTGGGAGAGCACTCTTTCAGGCACCCATCATTAGCTCTGTGGTGCAGAGAAGCAAGCATGGCCCAGAGTTGGAGCTAGCAACTTGCTCAAGGTCAAACAGCAAGGGTGGCCAGGTGGCCTCTCCTAACAACTGCTCAGTCCACATCTCTGTGCTGTGCTGTCACCGAGGTCTGTGTGAACCGGTCTTGAGAGTCCGTTGTTGAGCCCTATCCGGCCAGAGGTTAAAAAACTGCAATGCATTTTGCAGTTAACACTCTCCCACCACCCACCCACGAGAGGCAGCCAACACCTGAGGTCCAGTGCCCCAAGCACCTACCCTGACCTTGGTCTAAGGGCCCCCCGCAAACAAGCAGGCTCTGGTGCCTGGGGGCCACTGAGCGCCGGACCACTAGACTAGAAGAGAAGACTCCCTGGATGACCTTGGTCAAGGAAATCCCTTTGCTTCTGAGAGCCTCAGTTGGCACAGCTGTAAAATGGGGGTGGAAACCTTTGCTTCCCAGAGCGCCCAAATAAAACCAGAAGAGTCAAGAGGAAACCAGGTTGTCACATTAGTGGGGGAGGAAAACAGTGTCTCTGGGGAAGGGGGGCGCTCCCCAACGAGGGCCAAGCGCTTGTTGTGGGGCTCTGGGAACCTTACCCAGCCAGCCCTCCCCAGGGATGGTAGTGGGGGCCGAGGCGCGGACACTTGCCCCGAGAGGGGCCTTTCTCGTTCACCTCCCACGCTTTTGCGCCGCTCTCGGAGGGACACCGGGGGCGGGAGGCAAGACTGCAGCGCCTGGGCCGGAGCGCTGTGACTTTAAGAGCCGAGGATCCCGGACCATGTGCTCGGCGTGAGACAAAAGCAACAACAAAGGAAGTGGCGGCCGCAGGGGGAGGGGGGCGGCTCCTTCCTCTCCAACCGCAGCGCTCACCCTCAGGAGACAGGAGACCCGGCCCGGCCGCTGGGGGCCCTGGGGGGGGGGCGGGGGGTCCCTGATCCCTGAGATCTCGCTGACCGCCCGTGATTAACCCCTGCGGAGCCAGCTAGATCACTGCCCCCATTCCCAGGGGAGGGGAACCGGAGGTCCAGGGGTGAGGGAACAGGGAGTTGGGGTCCCTGGCCCCGACTCACCTTTGGCCGCCCGGCCACACGTTGACTCCTTTGTTTCCGATCTATGACGGCCAAACTGGGCAGGGGGCGGGGGGGGGGGGCGGCTGCCTGGACCCTTTAAGAGCTCCCGCCCTGCGGAACAATGTGCTGGCCTCCCCACCCCCGGGTCCGGGGGTAGCCCGGCTTCTTCCGGGGCCTCTTTGTTGTACGCCCGACGGCGTCTGCCTTGCGAGGCCCACCCGCGGTCAGTCGCTCTCGGCCCAGGCCCTTAGGGAGCGGGAGGCGGCGCAAGACGCAGCTGGGTCTGCGCGGCTGCCGGCGGCTGGCCCTTTAAGAACTGTCCGCGGCGGCAGCGGAATGTAACAAACCCCACATTTGATTCACAACATTCGCAGCGGCGGGGTCGCGCGCCGGGCGGGAGGGGGCTCGCGGGGGCGCGCTGGGAGGCTCAGGCAAACCGTAGCCTCTTGGAAGCCCGCGTGGCCCCGCCCCGCGCCGGGAGCTCCGCCCAGAGAGCCAATCACTCGCCGCGACCAGGCACGTGACTACTGGACCGCCATCTTGAAAGACTTTTTTTAACCTCCTCCTCGCCCCCAGCTTCGCACTTAAAGTGACCGCAGCTGTAGTCAAAGCAAGGGGCGGGGCCCCATGGCCTGATATAAAGATGGGGAGACCCCAGGGTGGGCAAAACCGATCCGCTGCAACTCGAACTTGCTATGCAAACTCGCGAACTACTCGCGCCTCTGAGGCTGTTTCCCTGCCGAAGAAATAGGTCCCGCCAGGAGAACCGGCAGTACAGACTTACTGTGTCATGGTCCCCTCCTCGGGAATAGGGTGCCGCCTGGGATTCTGAAATGCAATGGGTCTGACCTCTGAAGGGACGAAAGCGGCCTCAAGCAGACCCAAGTGGTTAGGCTGGATTTAACGTGGCCCTGGGCCGGCCACCTTTCCGGAGATGACGTCATCCCCAAGAGCTGCAGCACCGCGATGACATCATGGCACTGCCGCCCCACAGCTCCTTGTTTATACTACGCGGCGTCTTTAAAAAGCTGGGACGGCCCAGGTTGCCCGACAGACCAATGGCGGGCCACCCATGCAAACGAGCTAACGTCCGCGGGGCAGGGAGATTGGCCCTGCTCGGGCTGACGTCACAGAGACATTTAACCGCCCCGCCCTCAGCGTGGCGGCGGAGGAAGAGGGGCGGGGAACGGATTGGAGTTTACCGCAAAACTGCTGGCCAGAGTTTGGTGTCCCCGCGGAGACCTCCCTGCCCAGGGAAACTGAGAACTAAGCCCAGTGAAGCCGCTATACTTTAGTTTTCTACTCCTCTCAGTAGCTATGAGACGGAAAGATTACAATAGCCAGTTCATTTTACAGATGGGGAAAGTGAGGGCCTTCCCTCATTGGAGATCATACAGCTAGAAGTGTGGCGGAGCAGGAATTTGAACCCTGCCCAAAGCTGAGCCTCGTTCTCCTTCGCCTCGATGCCCACCCACCCGGGCAAACTTTATACAAAATGGGATATTACCTCCATCACAATTATATAAGCAAAAAATCAGTAATCCCTTAAATATCCAAGAACAGGTCGAACAAATTATATTGGGTGCATGCATATAATCAATAACGACTCTTGGGCAGTTACCACAAAGAGGCAGCTGGAGGTCACATGGGACTACCTCCAAGACAGCCATAAACAAGGCACCAATGCAAAGTGTTAACATCTGTTAACCTGTGTGGTGGGCCATGGGGCGGGGGATGGGGGGCTCATTTTCTACGCTGCTTTGGTATATTTCAGAATCCCAAATTTTAAATAAAAATTGAAACCAAGATGCTGAACAGGAGCAACAGTATGTATCAGGCTTTTTTTAATTGGACATATACTATATCTGCATATAATATTTCTAGAAGGGTATACAGGAAACTGATTAACAATTGTTGTCCTTAGGGAGAACTGGAAGGGCGGAGTGGATCAGGAAGATAGACTATTGTATATGATATTGTACATCTGCTCTTTTTTAAAAAACTGTGCATTATAACCTACTAAAATTTTTAAAGAAAATTATTATAAAGACTATGTCTTAAGTCTTTTAAGCCAGAAAAACGTTTGTTCCCTTAGAATCAGAAATTCCCTTTAAGCTTGGGGAACAGACCTGTTTATGGCAATGTTTATACCAGCAACAATGAGTATCACTCTGCAACACAATGATTGAAGATGGAACCGAGCCGGCTGTTTGCAGATCTCTAAGCAACACAAGACCAAGTTCATGATGCAGTGCTATCGATGTTACCCGGAATGCCAAACTCTATCCATCACAATTAAAACTTAACGTGTGCGGATATACCAGGTTATGTCTTTAACTAGTTCCTTATCATCAACTGTTCTTTCACCACCAGTGTCTCCTTCAGTCTTTTGTTTTCCCCACCACATAAAAGCAATTTGAAAACCCTTCCCAAGGCTGGGCGAGGTGGCTCAAGTCTGTAATCCTAGCACTTTGGGAGGCCGAGGTGGATGAATCACGAGGTCAGGAGTTCCAGACCAGCCTGACCAACATGGTGAAACCCCATCCCTACTAAAAATACAAAAATTAGCCAGGTGCATGCCTGTAATCCCAGCTACTCAGGAGGCTGAGGCGGGAGAATCTCTTGAACTCAGGAGGTAGAGGTTGCAGTGAGCCGAGATCAGGCCATTGCACTCCAGCCTGGGCAACAGAGAGAGACTCTATCTCCAAAAAAATAAAAAAATAATTAAAAAAAAAACCCTCCCCACATTCAAAGGTACCTACATATTTGTTAGATTACTGCCTGCCTGCCCTTATGGATAGGGCCTACAGTGGCTCCCTACCGCCAACTGCATGGAAATCTGATGTTGGGGCTGCACTTAACAAGCTCTTCCTGCCCAAACTTTTCAGGCTTGCCTCTCCCCAGTCCCTCCTCTCACACCATGCTGGTGCTTCCTCTAGCCTTCTCTCCCTGCCACCTTCCTGCCTTTGCTCAGGCTAGACCGCCTGCCTGGAATGCCCTCTGTTTTCCTTTCAGGCAATCTGTTCTGCTTTTCTGCCATTTGAGGCTCTGTTCCTATCTCACCTCTTACAGGAAGCTGTTTGTGATGTCTCCAGCTGTGCTGAAACCCCCATTTTTGAACGCAGAGCTAGATGTACCCCAGCCTTCACCTCCTGCCATTTAATTTGCACATAGTCCTGTCACAACTGTTGTGGATCTCACTAATTCCCCTCCTGGCTGAAGGGGTTTGGCGTTTTTAAGTGCACAGGTGTCCAGCCTTCACTGGCATATACAGGCACCCCAGCCTCATTTTACAGATGAGGATTTGAGGCTCAAAGAGGTGAAGTGACTTGCCACACAGACCACCTTTACCATCCCCACCTTAGGAAAGTGACCATCCAGCCACAATCTAATCCCGTACTTTTAAGCCACCAAGCCTCTGACTGTGGCATTCTCTCTGTTTAATATGTCTTCAATATCCGCTACTCACCTGGGCAAAATCCTGCTTACGCTTTGGGGCTAGCTCAAAGACCACCCCATTGGAGCCTTCCCTGCCCTGCCGGCTTGCTCTGGCTTCCTCAGTCCAGTAGGATTATCATCACGTTGCATCATGAGAGCAGAAGGCCATCTCCATGTGACTGCTCACCCTGCTCCCAACAGGGCCCACAACACCAAATCCAGGGCCTGGCTCACACTGGGTGGTGGATGCCCAGAGACGGGGCTCTGGGTTTGCCCCTTGTTCTGCAGGACCAGGAAACCCCTGCCCTGTCCTGGCCTCAGGAAACCGTCAGTAAATCCCCAGTCTCTTGAGTTTCTCCCCAGCGCCAGAGGTCAATAACACATCTCCCCATAACCTAAAACACCTATGTGGGTGGATGTGAAATCACCCTGTTGTGGGGACGTGGCCTGCACACCTACTTTGCTCACCGTGTTCTTCCCACACCCCAAGCCCTTGAAGGCAGGTGTTTACTTTCATCAAGAGGAAAGGGGTTCAGAGCCATGGAGGGGCCACGCCTCGCCACAGAACCCAGAAGTGTGGCCCTGAGGGCCCCAGAAACCACAGGTGGGAGTAGCCCACCTCTGCTTTGGCATCTACTGTGAGTTCTATGGGGAAATGGGGGTCTTAGGGCCTTCCACAAGCTCTGGGCAAGTCCTATCCTGATCCTCTCCTCACCATGATCTAAGAGCTGGCTACCAGCATTGGCCCCATTTTACAGATGAGGTGAGAGGTGACAGGACTCACCTGGTGTCATGCAGCCATCAAGGTGCAAACTTGGGATCTCATTCTAATCTCACATTAAGTGTTGTTTGTTTAGTACGAATGCCCACAGAGGTCCCCATGGCTGCTGAAGAACCAAAAGCACATGTCCCCAGGGAGAGACCACAGAGGCTCAGGGACTAGGGGATGGCTCCAGATCAGAGTGGATGGGAACCAGAGAGGGGTTCCAATTTTGATCCTTCCAGCACAAAGCACTTGATGCTACATTCTGGCTTCCTCCCCCAGGCCTCCTCTGCAGAGGGGAGGGGCTTGGGCGGGCTGAGGCAGGAAGAGGAGGGCGTGGCCCTGTTTCCTGCTGGGGCCCTGCCCAGCCAGGGTTCCCACCCCTACCCCGGAGCCGGGATAAACGGCTGCCTCTCTCCCTCAGAGTAAGAAAGTACCCCACTTCTTTCTTCCAAGGCCCTCAAACCTCCCCACGAAGAGGCAGGGCCCAGTACCCTTCCCAGGATGGAGCTTGCGGGACACACAGACTAGGGTACCAGCCAGGGACACAGCACAATCTGGCGGAGCCAGCTCAAGGCTCACACCTCCCAGATACCAGAGCATCAGACCAGAGCCCAGAGCCTCACACACCAGGGAGGGAGCAGACAAGGCCCTGCTAGGCCTCTCCACTCAGGGCCGGCCTCAACACCCCTGAGCCCCGAGCTCTGGCTCCCTTAAGTGGCTGTATGTGCAGATGGCGGCGAGGGCAGGGCATCTGCAGAGGTGCTCCACGCCCGGGGCTCAGGCCTGCAGCATTCGGGCTCCAGTTTTGTGACCCTGGATAAGTTATATGGCTCCTCTCCTCAGTCTCTGGTCTGTAAAATCGGGTGGACGGTAATAACTAGGGCAGAGGACGTTTCCTGAGCACCTGGGCTGTGCCCAGAGCAGGTGTTCATCTCCCATAGGCCACCGAGGGTAAGGGCTACACTGAGGGGCGAGACAGAGCCCCTGACTCCGGCCCGCCCTACCTCTGGCTCGCCGGTGACGTCGGGGAGGTCAGTAATGTCTGTGAGGCTGTCCAGGTGTGAAGCGGGGTCACAGCATCTTCCTCTGTGGGTCAACAGTGGCTCTCACTGTGTGTGCCGGTGGGCGGTACCTGCCGACTTTCCGAGTCTGGGTCCGCATTTAGAGGTGTGCGCTTTGTGGGTGTGGCGTGGGGGCGTTCCCCTTTCTGACTCCTCCTCCCCACCCTGCACCTCTCATACTGGAACCCCTAGATTCTGCAAACGGAGCAGGAACCGTCACCACATTGTTCAGAGATGAAAAATCGATAGATGCAGGAGAACGGTCCCTGGAAGACAAGTCTACCCCCACTGTCCCTCCATCTTACTCCTTCTCTCCCCCTCACTTCCCAGCCCCTAGCACCAGCCAGACTCCAGTTTAGTGGCTTTCAAGCAACGGAAGCTGTGTGACCTTGGGCAAGACACGGACCCTCTCCAGACCCTGCGGCGTTCCGACATCCAGAATGCAGTAAGGACGGCGCTGGGGTGCAGCGGTCTGTTCCCCAGACCTGCGGCCGCTCCAGGGCTGGGCTCAGGCCGCTCTGGCTCCCCAGCAGCTGGCACAGGGGGCGTCGGGGAAATGTTTAAGACGGACATGGCGAGGCCAAAGAACTGCAGCGCGTCTCCGGCTCGCGGTCGCAGACCGCCTGGGTCCAGCCGCAGCCTGGACCCGCCGGAGTGGCGGTCAGGACGTGCGCTGGGCGCAGGGCACGCGGGGGCTCTGAGTTCCCCGGGGCTCCCCAAGCTGGGGCGTTTGGACCTAGCGGACCGGGAGAAGAGCGGCGCGGCCCCTGCTGCCGGGCCCTGGACTGCGAGTTTCCGCCGCGCGGGCGCCTGCAGAGGCCTGGCGGGAAGCCCCCGCGCGCGCTCCTCCGCCGGCCCGCGGCCGCCCCCTACCGCCGCGTGCTTGCCGGCCCCGCGCCCGGGGCGCTAGGCGCAGGGTCCGGGCCGGGCGTTACCTGGGGCCGCGGCGGGGCTCCACCCGCACCTGGCGGCCGGCGCGTCGCTCCCGCTGCAGCCCGGGCTCCCGGTGCGGCTGAGGCCCGCGCGCCGCCTGCCGCGGCCCCTCTCCGGCCCAGTGCAGGGGAATCGTCCGCGGACCTCAACACCCCGGCGCGCGGGGCCAACGCCGGCTGCGCAGCTTCCAGGACCCCCGCCCCGGCCCCGCACGAATGGAGCTGCCTGGACCGCACCACGCGTGCGGGAGCGCGGGTGGCGCGGGCGGGGCGGAGCCTCTTTCGGCCGCGCCCACCCGGCGTCAGGCGGCCAAGGGTGCGTAAGGGCGCGGCGCCTGGGGCTTGGCGGCCTCCGTGACCTTGGAGGAGTGACTCCGTTGCCTCGTCTGTGAAACAGGCGAGGAAACACTACGACCCCGTGGTCGTTCAGAGAATCTTCGCCTCCTGGAGAGTGTGTCCCCTCCCCCAGCCCCGGTGGGCGCGGAGGTAGATAATAGAAAGCTGCTCTGGGTCAGCAGATCTTGGTTCACCACTTTGGGCCATTCTCTGAGCCTCAGTTTTCAAGTCTGCGGAATGGAAGCCTTCTTCAGGTGGAGGATGGGAGACTCCAGTGACAGAAGACAAGGCGGCCGGCCGAGACTTCGGGAGGGATTACGCTCCTGGCAACCCGCGTGTCCCCATCGCTGGAGCCAACATGGACCAGGGCGTGGCCGGCATCTACTCGGGCCGTGGGTCCCAGCCCCGGAGGGGAGCCCCACCACCCCTCCTCCCTGGGCGCATTAGGGCAGCGAGGACTGCACCCGCGGCGGGCCGCGCTCTGGCGGGCTTGCAGGTGGTTGTAGTCCCTGCAGACAGCGCCTCCTGGAGCTGCCCAACCTGGTCGTCATGTCAGCCCAGGTTTAGCTCCTCTGCGGAGGGCTGATTGACAGTGGAACGGCTGCCTCCCGGGCCGCTTAGTTTTTAAAGCTGCCATTTGCTGGCAGAACAGGAAGGCTTTAGAGGGAATGAATGCCCTGGAAGGGGGCTCTAGGGTGGGGAGAAGTTGGTCTCAGGAGTCCCCAAGGTCGTTCGTTCTTTCTTTTTTTTTCTTTTCTTCTTTCTTTCTTTCTTTTCTTTTCTTTTCTTTTCTTTTCTTTTCTTTTCTTTTTTTTTGACAGAGTATCCCTCTGATGCCCAGGCTGAAGTGCACTGGCGCGATCTTGGCTCACTGCAACCTCTGCCTCCCGGGTGCAAGCGATTCTCCTACCTCAGCCTCCCGAGTAGCTGGTATTACAGGCGCCCGCCACCACGCCCGGCTAATTTTTTGTATTTTTAGTAGAAACGGGGTTTCACTGTGTTAGCCAGGATGGTCTCGATCTCCTGACCTCGTGTTCTGCCCGCCTCTGCCTCCCAAAGTGTTGGGATTATAAGCATGAGCCACTGCACCCAGCCCCAAGTTTTTTCTAGGGTGGGAGGCTGTGAGTCTGTGACGTCATGGGGATATTCTTGGGCTGGTTTCTTTGTAAGAGCAATGAAGGGACCTTGTACCCTGCAAAGTGCAACTTCTAGAGATGATTGAGAAGTTGAGGGATTGAATGCATTCGCACTAAAGAGCCACCCTCAGCCCAGACTCTCCAGGTCACCTCTGAGGCTGTGCACTAGGTGGTGGTCAGAGGTGTTACAGGTAAAGAAATGGTGGCTCAGAGGCAAGGAGAGACTTGCCCCACTCTGGGGCAAGCTAGCACTTGATTTCAACTTGATAAATTTCTGAATATGTAGTGGGTGCACGTAGCAAAGACAGACTATGAGTTTTCCTTTCCTTTTTTTTGTAGGGGGGAATGGAGTCTCACTCTGTTGCCCAGGCAGGAGTACAGTGGCATGATCAAGGCTAACTGCAAACTCCCCGCCCCCTGCCAGCCAGGTTCAAGCAATTCTTGTGCCTCGGGCTCCCGAGTAGCTTGGACTACAGGTGCGTGCTACCACGCTGGTCTAAGTTTTGTATATATATGTATTTTTTATTGTACTTTAAGTTCTGGAATCCATGTGCAGAACATGCAGGTTTGTTACATAGGTATACAAGTAGTTGGCTGCATCCATCACCCCGTCATCTACATTAGGTATTTCTCCTAATGCTATCCCTCCCCTATCCCCCCACCCAAGTTTTGTATTTTAGTAGAGATGGGGTTTCATCATATTTCATGTTTCACCATGTTGGCCAGGCTGGTCTTGGACTCCTGGCCTCAAGTGATCCACCTGCTTTGGCCTCCAAAAAGTGCTGGGATTACAGGTGTAATCCCAGCCACCGTGCCCTGCTGAGAAGGTTTTCTGATAAAAAATGTTTTAAGGCACACACTTCAGACAGTGGCTCTGAAGGAACCCTGATGTGTTTCCAAACTGTTACCTTGTGCACATTACCCCATTACTTACCCTGTGGTAAGTGCTGTCATGCATTACACCATTAATCCTTAGATCAGGCCTATAAGGTGGAGTTTGCATTATGCTCATTTTACACAAGGACACCAAGAGTGTGGGAGATGATGTGCCTTGCCCAAGCCCCAAGCAGGTAAGCGGTTGGGGGGATTAGGACCCAGGTCTCCTGAGTCCATATCCTGGGCTATTAGCCCTACTCTGCCTGGCTGCCTGCTGCTACATGAAGCCAACTCTGGACATAGATGTGGATCATCACAGCCCAGATCCCCGTGTGCTTCCCAGGCTGCCTTGTGGCAAGGGGATAGTGCCCCTTGAGATGGGCAGGGTACCATCTGGCCATACCTGCCTCATCCTGATGGGTCCAAAGGTCTGGGCAGGCCAGGACACGCTTCTAGCTGTCAGAGCAGTGACTCAGAGCTGTCAGCCTCAACCATAAGAGCAGGGACGGAGGGCAGGGGCTTGGGTTGGGGTCTGCCCTATTTGGGGCACAGCAGAGCAACCAGGATAACTTCCATGGTCTGAGGCAGAGTGGGAGCCTGGAGCCTTGGGTGGGGTCACCTGCCTCTCCTCTTATCAGTTAAGCCACCAATGATGACTCGTGCCTACTTCCTTCAGAGAGGAAGCTGATGGCTAAGGCAGGAAGTCAGGGGCAAGAACCATTGCACAGATATGTGCTAATATCCCAGTTCTGCCACTTTCTGTCATTTTGGGTGGTGATCTAACCTGTCCAAGAGTCTATTTTCCCATCCGTAATAGGGGGAAAAAATCATCCTTGGAATTATTGGCAGGATTAAATGAGGTGATATTAGTAATAGTAACACAATCATCATGGTCACCACTATGCCACCACAAAAACCAACATTCACGGAGACCTTACTGTGTTGGGCACTATACCCAGGGCTTTCAATGCATGACTTCATTACATCCTCACCATTGCCTTCCCTAGTGGGCGTCATCTATTACCCACAATTTACAGATAAGGAAACAGGCTTAGAGAGGTGATGTAACTTGTCCCACCAAAATCGAACCCATTTGTAGGTATACAGTAGATAAAAATAAAATTAAGAATTGAACCCAAGAGTCTGACCCCGAGCCTGGGGTAACAGTAACCCCTGTGTTGTAATAGTCGCCTCACATGCTGCTGAGCCTCTGCAGCATCCTTTCCTCAGAAACGCTTCTCAGAAAGAAGAAAAGCCTCTTGGGTAGCAAAACTCAGAACGGCATCATAGCTCCCAGAGCCTGGCTATATGCACATTTTCTTTTCTTTTTCTTTTTTTTTTTTTTTGAGTTGAAGTCTTGCTCTATCATCCAGGCTAGAGTAGTCTCTTGACTTGGCTCACTGCAACCTCGGCCTCTGGGTTCAAGCAATTCTCCTGCCTCAGCCTCCCAAGTAGCTGGGATTACAGGTGCCTGCCATCACACCTAGCTAATTTTTGTATTTTTAGTAGAGACAGGTTTCGCCATCTCGGCCAGGCTGGTCTCGAACTCCTGATCTTGTGATCTGCCCGCCTCAGCCTCCCAAAGTGCTGGGATTACAAGCAGAAGCCACCGTGCCTGGCCTATGCAAATGTTTTAAAAAGGATGGATGCTGGACTTAATGGATCTTAATTCCCTTTTTGTTTTGCCTGCTGGGAAGCTCAGAACCTGATCCATGACCCACCTCTACAATTACCCAGAACTTCAAGGCATATATATATATATAATTAGTTTATTTTTTGAGGGACAAGGTCTCATTATGTTGTCTAGGTTGGAGTGCAGTGGTTATTTGTAGGTGCAATCTCACTACTGATCAGCATCTGAGTTTTGACCTGCTCTATTTCTGACCTGGGCTGGTTCACCCCTTCTGAGGCCACCTGGTGGTCTTCTGCTCCCGAGGGTTCACCGCATTACTGCTGAATTTAGTGTGGACACCCTATCACATCGTGCACTAAAGCACAGAAACCCTGGCCTCAAGCCATCCGGCTTCAGCCTCCCAAGTAGCTGGGACTACAGGTGCACACTACTGCACCCAGCTCAGGACAAGTATTTTATGGCCTTGATTCAGGCCTAGATTACTCTTGTTTTTCTCACCTGTCTTCCCTTCATATGGGTTTCCTCTCCTTTTTATGCTCATGGCATACATATTTTGTTAATCTGTTTTACATTTGGAGAGTTGGGAAACAAGCGATTAAAATGCCTGGCTATTGCAACTGCCTGATACACAGTCACACATCCCTTAACAACGGAGGCACCTTCTGGGAAATGTGTCATCAGGCAGTTGCATTATTGTGTGAACATCACAGAGTGACTTACACAAACCTAGATGGTACAGCCTACTACATGCCTGTGCTCCTGGGCGACTAACCTGTGTAACCTGGGACTGTACTGAACACTGCAGGCAACTGTAACACAGAGGTATCTGTGCATCTAAGCACAGAAAAGGTGCAGTGAAATTTGGTGTTATACTCTTATGGGACCATTATTGTATGTACGGTTTGTCGTTGACCAAAACACAGATATATAGCACATAACTATGTATCTATTGTGAATTAGACATGTCCTCTGCCCACAAGAAGAGGGCCACCCAGTGGTGACACCAAGACTGGTCATATGCCTTAAGAAAGTTGTGCCCACGGTCTCCTTTCTGTGTCAACTGGGATGGCTGGGTCAAAGGGAGGATCAGGAGGGGTTGTGCCTGAGTCCCTGCAGGAAGCCACCGTATCAGGCAGCACTTAAAGCCAGCCTGGGGGCCGGATGCCTTGGTGCACGCCTGTAATCCCAGCACTTTGGGAGGCCGAGGTGGGTGGTTCCCCTGAGGTTAGGAGTTCGAGACTAGCCTGGCCAACATGGTGAAACCCTGTTTCTACTAAAAGCACACAAAAACTTAGCTGGACGTGGCCGCACACACCTGTAATCCCAGCTACTCGGGAGACTGAGGCAGGAGAATCGCTTGAACCCAGGAGAAGGAGGTTGCAGTGAGCTGCGATTGTGCCACTGCACTCCAGCCCAGGTGACAGAGCAAGACTGTCTCCAAAAAAATCAATCAATAAAAAATAATAGTAATAAAAAGCCAGCCTGGGGGTGGATGAAAACCATATAGACAGACAGATGCCTTTTGAGGGTCTCAATGGGGGTCAGATCAGTCACAATAAGCTCAAAAGCGGGTTGTCCAGGCTCAGATAGCCCCACTCCTCCACGAGAACCTCACAGGGGCTGGTTTGGCCACTTGGTGACTGACTGATTATCATACTGTTTCACCTCTTCCCTCTCCTGACTTAATTCTCCACTTGTCCACAGGTGCCCTGTCACTGAAGACTTGTAGCAGGGAGGGGACAGGGGCTCTGGCATCACGTTCTGGCTGTCACTATCCCCGTCTCCAGCCTGCCCAGGGCTGGACCTTGTTCCCAGGTCTTCTGGGCTCAGGGTTGGCCAGGCCCTGTCTCCTGCGGTCTAGGCCTCCAGACCCAGGAGCACCACGAGCTCTGGCACCTTGGTTCCTTCCTCCTGCCCAGGCCCCAGCTGTGCTCAGTGCCTCCTTAGGAGTGGGCCCCCTCCTGAGAGGTGTGGTCTCTGGCAGGGTTAATGATTGCTCAGTGGAGGTGGGGATGGTGCCAAAGTCTGCTGGCCACAAAGCTGCAGGCTGCAGAGGGTGCCCATCTGTGCGCTGGTGCCTATCTGGCGCCTGCCTGCCACCGCCATGGTGAAGGGGACACAGGTAGGGGACCACTGAGCCCAGTGGGGGTCTCTGGGCCAGAGATATGTGGTGGGGGCTGGTGAGTTCCTAGGGCCAAGGCAAGCTTGGAGGTCCTTAAAGTCTCCCCTGAAGCTGCAGGGGCGGGGGGCTGGGGGTGGCAGAGACAGTGGAAGTCATACGCTGGATAGGGCAGAGCTGGGGGCTGACGGCCAAGTCCTCGCAGGATGATTCTTCATAGGATGGAAGGGAGGCAGGCGCCCCAGGAAAATGAGGTATGGCCTGGCCCCTTCACGGGGACTCAGGAGGTGAGGACGGGGAAGCTGACCTGGGCTCCTACCCCACAGGCTTTGTTCACATCCCAGCTCCACCCTGACCTTGGTGGGCTACTTAACGCTTCTGGGCCTCTGTTTCCTCATTTATCAAATGGGGCTGAGAAGAGTTCCAGAAAGGGCCTGAAGAGCCCTGGGGCGGAGGTGGGCCTGTGTCCTATGGCAGAGCCCAGTGCCCCTCAGCCAGTACTGGGAGGTGTCAGCAGGGACTGACCCAGGCTGGCCCCAGCTCTGCCCAGTCCAGGCCCTGCATATCTCTCTGCCGTGGTAGAGGAGGTGGGGACCCAGCTGAGAGCCGGGGCCTGCCTGCATCACTCAGGCAGGCGTGTGCTGGGTTGGGCACCAGGCACAACGTGGGGTCCCAGTGAGTACCGAGGTCCCACTGATGGAAACAGGGCTTGGCCGTGTATAGACGCCATGATTTTTATCCTCATCCTGTTTCTTAGCAGGGGAAACTGAGGGTTGGATAGGGGAGAGGGCTTGCCTGGGGTTGTACAACAAATATGTGAAATGCTGCCATCTGAACCCAGGGCTGTGTGACTCCGTATATGTCTGCCGGGCCAGGTGGCCTGGGCCAGAGGCACTGGGAGGGAGCATGGCAGGGAACCAGGTCTCAGGTCCCACATCCTTACTCCGGGCACCCAGGCGCGACTGGAGCCCGCCCTGTGGGTGCAAGCACGGCCTCCTGGATCAATGGAGCCCAGACCGAGGCTTGCCAAGGGACCCCTGGATTTGGAGGCAGCCTGGGTCTAACCTGCTGCCTCTGGCTCACCCATCTCTGGGCATCTGTGAGCCTCAGTTTCCTTGGAATAATGGGATAGGATAATTCCTGCCTGGGAACAGCTGTGAGAAGTCAATGAAACAGCAGAAGTGAAAGTGCATGGCGAGCTGGCCGAGTGGTGGCTGAGTGCATCCCGGGGGCGTCCCCACATGGGAGGAGGACCCACTTCCCCCCAAACCTGACCCTCTGGAGGCCCCAGGCAGGACTGGTGTCCTCACTCCCAGTGGCTCCAAAATCTAGAAAATCTTGGCGCTGTGGACTGCTCTGAGCTGTGGCTGAAGCCCCGTCCTAGCCGAGGCTGAAGAGCGGGTACCTCCTGGGACATGTGAGACTAGTGAGGATTCTTGGAGACTACACATTTCATGGCATGGGAGCCAGAGCCTCCCTGATTCTCCTTTGTGTCCTTTTTGGTCCTTCCCCAAACACTGTTTTTTCTGAGATGGAGTCTTGCTCTCTCGCCCAGGCTGGAGTGCCATGGCGCGATGCAACCTCCGCCTCCCGGGTTCAAGCGATTCTCCTGCCTCAGCCTCCTGAGTAGCTGGGATTACAGGCGCACACCACCACACCCAATGTGTGTGTGTGTGTGTGTGTGTGTGTGTGTGTGTGTGTGTGTGTGTGTGAAGGAGTCTTGTTCTGTCCCCCAGGCTAGAGTGCAGTGGTGCGATCTCACCTTGCCGCAACCTCTGCTTCCCAGATTCAAGTGATTCTCCTGCCTCAGCCTCCTGAGTAGCTGGGATTATAGGTGCCCGCCACCATGCCTGGCTAATTTTTGTATTTTTAGTAGAGACGGGGTTTCACCATGTTGGTCAGGCTGGTCCAAGCACTTTTTGAGAGCAGGGAAAGAACAGGAGTGGGTGTAGGGCTTGGGAGCAAGGATGAAGTGATTTCTGGAATGTAGACAGTCCCCATTTTTAATTATTTTATTTTATTTTTATTTTTTGAGAGAAGGTCTTGCTCTGTCACCCAGAATGAAGTGCAGTGGCATGATCTCGGCTCACTGTAGCCTTGATCTACTGGGCTCAAGTGATCCTCCCACCCCAGCCTCCCAAAGTGCTGGGCTGTGTTTGTTCCTTTAAAAAATGAGAACTATTGACCTGGAGGGTGCCCCCACACCCGGCCAATAGTTCCTTTTTTTTTTTTTGAGACAGGGTTTCACTCTCGTTGCCCAGGCTGGAGTGCAATGACACAATCTCTTCTCACTGCAACCTCCGCCTCCCAGGTTCAAGCGATTCTCCTGCCTCAGCCTCCTGAGTAGCTGGGACTACAGGCATGTGTCACCATGCCCAGCTAATTTGGCATTTTTAGTAGAGATGGGGTTTCTCCTTGTTGGTCAGGCTGGTCTCGAACTCCCGACCTCAGGTGAACTGCCCGGCCATAGTTCCCTTTTTTTTTTTTTTTTTTTGAGAACAGGGTCTCACTATATTGCCCAGGCAGGTCTCGAACTCCTGGGCTCAAGCTATCCTCCCACCTCTGCCTCCCTAAGAACTGGGATTACAGGTGTGATCCACAGCACCTGGCCATAGTTCCCATTTTTAAAAGGAGCAAATCAAGGAAAGAGCCCCAGGGTATGGTTGTGCAGTGACTGGGGCTGGGGGGAGTTGGGAGACCTATGCGTTGGCCTGAGGCTGCCCCAGCAGGGAAAAGTGGTGCCTGTCCTCAAGTCCCAGCCCAAGGACAACTCCATTCACTCCTTTTCCATTTACACCTTGCTCCTGCCCCTTGCTGGGGTACCAGGAAATTAGGAGCCCAGAGGAGGGGCCATCAACTGCCTGAACACAGCTCCACAGCTGACCTGGGCCTTACAGAAGGGAGAGAATTTGCATGTAGTCAGAAGGCAAAGAAAGGCATTCTGGGCAGAGGGAACGGTTTAGGCAAATGATGGAGGAAGGAAAGTTCAGGGTGTGGACCAAGGTCAGGAGCATTCAACACCACCGACCTCAGAAGTGGGAGAGAGCGGCTTGGTGGGAAGCAAGACCCAGGACCTCCAAGGACCTTGCCTGCCAGGCTGAGGGGCAGGCAGTGTGTCCTGTAGCCAGTGGGAGCCATGAGAAGGTTTGAGCTTGAGAGTCACGGTGCCCAGGATGGGGAAGGCTCAACACTGGGGCAGGCCATCCTTGTGCCTTCCCCAGCCCACACGGACACTGTGCGTCCTCCCCGAGTGACCGAATCCAGAGGTGCATGCTCTGGACTGTAGAATGCCGGGCTCATCATGATCACGAGGAGGCAGGAGTGCAAGAAACCCAGGGCCAACCCCAGCAAGGCAGGAGGCAGGGAGGCAGGGATGTGGCAAGAAAGAGCACTAGCCTGGGAGGCAGACGGGTGACACCTCCGTTCTGCCTCTGACAGGCTTGGACATGAACCCTGGCCTCCTGCACTCATGTCCCTGTGCATGAAGGGGGTCAATGAAGCCAGCAATTCCTTCCAGGAGGATGGCGGGGCACGGGGAGTGGCAGGGGAGAGGCTGAGCATGCACATCACACAGACGCAAAGGGGCATCACTGTTGCTCTGACTGGGGTCCACAGGCTTCTTGAGGACCCCGTCCTGCCCCGGGAGATGGGGAGAGGGGGAGTTGGGAGACACCTCCATGAGGGAGGAGCTTGGTGAGTATGGGGAAGGGGATGTAGGGGGAGGTCCCTTGGGGACGGGGTGAAGGTCCTGGTTCGGGCTATTCTCTCTCAAAGTCATGCATCTGTGGGCTCAGCGTGGCCTGTGGGGAAACCAGGGAGCCCAAGAAGGAAAACCCAGGAGCCTAGAAAAGAGAGAAGGCACAGGCCTAGCTTGGGTTCTGGTCTCACTGCTGGCTGTGCCTCACCCTTTCCCCGCTTGGACCTCCATTTGCTGAGGACAAAATGGTAATGGGTGCAAAGTGCCAGCCTCAGCACATGGCCCGTCCTTGCCAGTTCCCATTTTCCTCTGGGATTGGGAGGAGGGACCCTGAGGGCAGGAATCTCCTGTCTTGCAAGCCGGACTCAGGGGAACTTTGTAATGATGATGAATCCACCTTGCACACCTGCTGGCTGCACACCTAGTGACTAATTGTCTTGTGGCAGTTGACTCATTTCTGAAGGACAGAACATGAGAGAGAGAGAAGTGATGAGGGAATGAGGTCCCAGATTGCAGCCTCAGAGTGATGCCAGGGCTGGACACATCCAGCCCACCCACATGTCCACCGCCAGCCCCGTCACCACCACCTTCTCCCTCCCATAGCTGTCACCTCCACCAGCTCCGCCTGTGTCTCCACCTTCAGCATGTCCATCCCCACTTATCCCCACCAGCACCACCCCCGCCCCCTAGGGATCCCTATCTGATCTTGGACCCTGCCTCCATGACTACCTTACTCACTGCCCCTGCTTCTAGCGCTATCACGTCGCCTGGAGGGCATAGCTGTAACCAGATTGCTGTCCTGTCTCACTGAGGACTGTGGCTCAGCATGCAGGGGATGCTGAGGACTGAGAACTTACTAATTCCCCTGAGCAGCGGGGGCACATCTGCATTTAACAGTCTGGCTGAGTGCAGCCCTGCCGTCCAGCATGTGGGCTGTCCCCAGCTGTCCTCTCTGGGGTTCTTGGCAAGCCAGCATTTTCCACAGCAACTTCCCAAGGTTCCTCTGGCTAGAGTCACATGGAAGGTAGCACCAGAAACAGCTCCAAGCCTCCTCCACACACAGCCTAGCCCTGCCTGTTCAGCTCTGACCTCTGCACGCAGTCTCAGAGCCTGGCGAGCGTGGATGGTCACCATGGTGACTGCAGGGGGAGAAGCAGGCATAGGTGAGGACAACCCCACAGAAGGAAGAAGGTTTGCACTTGCTGAGCGCCTATTGGGTGCCAGGGACTGAGGTGGCACATTCTTATTCCCATTCATCCCCTGATACCTACCCTCGTCATTTACTGGGGTTATTATTCTCCTCACAGTGGAGGGAATGTTTACAGAAGGACAGTGAACTGTCCAGCGAGGCTCTGCTGCTTCTTGGCTCTGTAAACTCAAGCCAGCCTCTTCACCTCTCTGAGCTTTATTTTCCCATCTGTAAAGTGGGTAGAATGGTACCAGTCTAAAAGGGGTTTTTGCTTGTTTGTTTGTTTGTTTTTTTGAGATACAGTCTAGCTCTTTCTCCCAGGCTGGAGTGCAGTGGTGCGATCTCAGCTCATTGCAACCTCCACCTCCTGGGTTTAAGCAATTCTTCTGCCTCAGCCTCCTGAGTAGCTGGGATTACAGGAGTCTGCCACCACACCCGGCTAATTTTTATATTTTTAGTAGAGATGGGGTTTTTGTCATGTTGGCCAGGCTGGTCTTGAACTCCTGACCTCAGGTGATCCACCTGCCTTGGCCTCCCAAAGTGCTGGGATTACAGGCGTGAGCCACCGCGCCCGTCCTTGAAGGGTTTTTGTGAGTGTGGCATAGTGCCTGGCTTAATGTCTGGCAGGCAGTAGGCGCACCCTCCATGGGTCTCTCGTTACTCATCGCCATCATGTTTAACGGCTGCCGAGCATCCCACCCGGGGCTTTCTTCATCATTGCCTGTGTTTCATGTTACGGTCACTTCCAGTTGCCCATGATTATAAATAATCACTCATGCTTAACAACTTCTGCAAAAAGAGCTTCTTATTTATGTTAGTTGGATGAGTAGGTCAAGAGGGCAAACATTTTGAAGCTTTGGGGTCCACATCTGAACTGGGGTTGTCGCCTCTTGCAAGGGCCCCGGGGCCACGCAAGGGCTGCCTCCTCCTCCTTGCCTAAGGGAGAGGCGAGGGCCTTGGGTGTGGAGAGGAGAGTGGCTGTGAATCCCACTCACTTTCAGCTGTGAGGGCCTCAGCAGAGCACTCCCAGCAAAAGCCTCTTTGCTCATCTGCAAAATGAGTTGCTGTGAAGATGAAATTCTATGAACCCCAAATATTCTACCTCCAAACTACAGCCCTGCTCTTGCCTCTTCTCTCCAGCCTGCTGCCCCCAGTCCAGCCCGGCGACACACAGCAGCCAGAAAGGTCTTAAGAGGAAATTAGCCCCGGTCACTCCCCTGCTTAAAACTCTCAAATGGGCTGAGTAGGTGGCTCACGCCTGTAATCCCAGCACTTTGGAAGGCTGAGGTGGGTGGATCACCTGAGGTCAGGAGTTTGAGACCAGCCTGGCCAACATAAAAATACAAAAATGCAAAAATTAGCCAGGTGTGGTGGCTCACGCCTGTAATCGCAGCTACTCGGGAGGCTGAGGCAGGAGAATCACTTGAACCTGGGAGGCAGAGGTTGCAGTGAGCCAAGATCGCACCACTGCTCTCCAGCCTGGGAGATAGAGCAAGACTCCATCTCAAAATAAACAAAAGCCCTCTGAAAGGACCTCCTATTTTCTGTTTTTCTTAGAATAGAATGAACCTTCCTTCCTGTGTCTCCTGGGGTGGAGCATGCTCTGGCCCTGGCAAATTTCCCAACCTGCCTCGCTCCGACCATTCCCCACCTCTCTCCCTGCAACCTGACCACAGGGACCTTCTTTGAACTCCCGGAATACACCTGGTTCTTCCCTGGCCCAGGCCACCTCTCATATTGTTTGTGCTACTTGGGACTCCCCCATAATAGTGCTCACCTTATCAAAGCAATGTAGGCATTTAAGTTTTAAAAATACCAAATAGGCCAGACATGGTGGCTCACACCTGTAATCCTAGCACTTTGGTAGGCCGAGATGGGAGGATCGCTTGAGCCCAGGAGTTGGAGGCTACAGTGAGCCATGATAGCGCCACTGTACTCCAGCCTGGGTGACAGAGCAAGACCTTGCTTCAAAAAATACCTAAACAGGCTGGTCCGAGTGCAGTGGTGTTTACAACTAATTTATCACAACCAGCTACAGATTGCTTTATTACTTTTTCACTCACACTACTTCACTTGAATAGTCTGTTTGTTTTTTGAGATGGAGTCTCTCCCTGTCACCTAGGCTGGAGTGCAATGGTGCGATCTCGGCTCACTGCAACCTCCACCTGCTGGGTTCAAGCGATTCTCCTGCCTCAGTCTCCCGAGTAGCTGGGATTAAAGGTGCCCGCCACCATCCCTGGCTAATTTTTACTTTTTTGCCTCTTTAGTAGAGATGGGGTTTCACCATATTGGCCAGGCTGGTCTTGAACTCCTGACCTCATGATCCACCCGCCTCAGCTTCCCAAAGTGCTGGGATTACACGTGTGAGCCACTGCACCCGGCCCACATGACTAGTCTTAAAACAAACAAACAAAAATATCAAACAATACTACAAGGTTTATAACAAAAGCCAGCCTCTCACCCACACTCCACATCCCCAATATCCACTCTCTAGAAGCAACTGCTTTCCCCTCCTTTGGCTCCTTCCTTCCCTCCCTCTTTCCCTCCTTCCTTCCTTCTTTCCTTCCTTCCTTTCTTCCTTCCTTCCTTCTCTCCTTTTCTCTCTGTCTGTCTTTCTTTCTTTCTTTCCTTTCTCAGGATCTCACTCTGTCACCCAGGCTGGAGTGCAGTGGTGCATTCAGGGCTCACTGCAGCCTTGAGCTCCCGGGCTCAAGTGATCCTCCCACCTCAGCCACCCAAGTAGCTGAGACTACAGTCATGTGCCACCATGCCAGACTATTTTTTGCAGAGATGTGATTTGACCAGGCTGGTCTCAAACTCCTGAGCTCAAGCAATCCACCTGCCTTGGCCTCCCAAAGTGCTAGGATTATAGGGATTATAGGAGCCCCTGCAGCTGGCCGCATGATTTTTTTTTTTTTTTTTTGAGACAGAGTCTTGCTCTGTCACCAGGTGCCAGGCTGGAGTGCAGTGGTGCGATTGTGGCTCACTGCAACCTCCGCCTCCCGGGTTCAAGCAATTCTCCTGCCTCAGCCTCCCGAATAGCTGGGACTACAGGCGCTCGCCATCACACCCAGCTAATTTTTGTATTTTTAGTAGAGACAGGGATTCACCATGTTGGCCAGGATGGTCTCGATCTCTTGACCTCGTGATCTGCCTGCCTTGGCCTCCCAGCATGCTGGGGTTACAGGTGTGAGCCACTGCGCCGGGCCCGGCCTCATAATTTTAAAGCTATTATCAGTTCATTTCTATTTTTTTATCACCTTCTTACCTTTTTTTTTTTTTTTTTTTTTTTTGAGAAAGGGTCTTGCTCTGTCACCCAGGCTGGAGTGCAGTGATTAAATCTTGACTCACTGCAACCTTGACTGCCTGGGCTGTCATTATCTGTTGCTTTCTTAAAGTGACAGAATGATTTTACTCTCTTACAGCCAACACACTTCCCCAGTGCGCACAATACCGTTGTAGTCTATCCACCATGGGAATGGTCCCAGACGAGCCACTAGCATATGATATTCCTGGGCTCTTTCTAGTACAGCTTGCTTAGTTTTCTGTACAGTATCACAAATTCATCCCTCCACCCTAGCCAGAGGTGTAAATATCGTTGAAAGGTCACACCATCAGCTGTATTTCCACGGGTGTAGACAGCCCTTGAGCACTCCCTGAACTCTTCTTCCCATCGGGACCCACTGTGGTCTCTGTACCTTTCCCTCTCTTCTGTATTGGGCTCTCTGTTTCCTGTATTCTCTTCCTTTCTCTTGGTTTACTCCCTTCATAGAATGGACTATGTTCTCCAGTAGCTTCCCAAGAAAAGATATAGCTGAGGTAGGATTTTTCACTTTGTATGTCTAAATAATGTTTTTATTTTGCCCTCATATATGACTGATAGTTTTGGTGGGTGTAGAATTCTAGGTTGAAAATTATTTGTCTTCAGTATTTTGCAGGCATAGTGTTCTGGTTATTTACTGCTGCTTGACAAAATGCCTCAAAACTTAGTGGCTTAAACAATAATTTATGATTATATTTCCTGATTCTATGGGATGAGAATTTGGATAGGGCATAGCAGGAATTGCTCAACTCTGTTCCATGGTGTCTGGGGTGTCAGCTGGGATAATGTGAAAGATTAGGGGTTGGACAGTGGGAACTGACTGGACCTCTTGTTCTCCCTCAATGCACAGGCCTCTCCATGTGGTTAGCTTGGGCATCCTTATAACATGGCGGCCTCAGGATAATTGAACTTCTAACAACACATCTCCAGGTTCCGAGAGCAAAGTGGCCCAAGAGGCCCAGTTGTAAGCTGCAAAGCTTCTGATTGCTGCATTTCTGCTGCATTCTGTTGATCAAGCAAATCACTAAGGCCAGCTCAGATTTAAGAGTAGGGGATTAGAATTCACTTCTCAATAGGAGGAATGTCAAATAATTTGTGCCACCATTAATCTTCCACACATAGCTCCATTCATTCCAGGATTGTTACAGAAAAGTCTCATGACCTTCTGATTCTGGGTCCTTTGTATGTCACTTGCTTTTCTCTGCAGAAGATTTCAGGGTCTTGCCTTTATCCCTGGTATTCTGAAAATGCTTTGGCGTGGGTTTTCTTTTCCTTCCTTTCTAAAATTTGTTCTGGGAACTCTTTGAGTCTGGAAACGTGTTATTCATTTATACAAAATATATTCATACTTATTTAATAGTTTCCTTTTCCCGTTTTCCTTCTCTGTTTCTCTTTCTGGGACCTCTATTAATCAGACATTGGACCTCCTGGATTAATTCTCTATTTTCTTATTTTTCTCTCCTAGTTTCCATTTCTCAACTTTATATTCTGATTCCTCCATTACATTTTTAATTCCTGCAATATATTTTTTATCGGTAACAGTGGCTGCCAACAAGGGGTGATTTTATCACTACTCTCCCTCCCTCATCAGGAGACACCTGGCAATGTCTGGAGACATTTTGGCTGTTACAACTTGGGGGTTGCTGCTGGCATCTAGTGGGTAGAGGCCAGAGGGATGTGCGAATTAGATAAAGGATGGTTGAGGAGTGGCTTTGGATTCCTTGGTTTGCATGGGAGAGGCAGGTGGGGAGGTAAGGTGCTTACTGTCTCTGGGAATTAGCCAGCCCTGGGAGGGAAGTCTCTCCCTAGCCAGCAAGTCCCCAAATATGTCAAAGCATCATAAAACACAGAAAATAAAAACAAATGGCTGGGCGTGGTGGCTCACGTCTGTAATCCCAGCACTTTAGGAAGCCGAGGGGGGCAGATCACCTGAGGTCAGGAGTTCAAGACCAGCCTAGCCAACATGGTGAAATCCCGTCTCTACTAAAAATACAAAAATTAGCCAGCCATGGTGGAGCATGACTGTAATCCCAGCTACTTGGGAGGCTGAGGCAGGAGAATCACTTGAACTCGGTGGGTGGAGGTTGCAGTGAGCTGAGATTATACCACTGAGCTCTAGCCTGGGTGACAAGAATGAAACTCCATCTCAAAAAAAAAAAAGGCATTAAAAAAATGATTAATACACCCGATCCTAGGGGAGTGGACATAGTCCTCATCTCTTTCAGGGAGGAGTGTCAAAAGATCTGTGGCCCTCTTTGTCTGTCACAGCACTTAAAGCAGTTCCCTTCTTTCACTCCCATAATGCCCACATTCTCCTCCTCCACAGCAGGGATGCAGGGCACTATTAGGTGATACTTTGCTTACTCGTCTGTCTCATTCGGAGCCTGCACTGTTTCGCTCACCACCACCTTCCCATTGCCAGGAACAGGGTCTGGCACGTAGCAGCTCCTGGATACCCAACAACTATATACTGAAGAAATGAACGAGTGAATCAGAGTACTCAGCACATCGTAGGTGCTCAGGAAACGCCAGCAGCTATTTAAGATTGTCAGCCTTCCTGATGTTCCCTGTTTCCCCAGCAGGCCTGGGGGAAGCATGGCGAGATGAATCTGCATTAAGAGGGAGTGCTAGGCTGGGGCTTCAGGGCTGGGGAGCCAACCATGCCCAGGAGGCAGGCAGCCAGATGGGAGCCGGGATCACTGACTGTCTAGGAGACACTGAGGGAGGAGGGGCTGCGAGCTGACCAGTGCTGGCCAGGGCAGAGTTGCCGAGAAGAGAGGGACCAGAAGGGCAAGAGATAGAACTTTCTTTCCCTGCAATAATAACTGCTAACATTTATTATATACTTACTGTGAGTGAAGCACTCTTTAAGCCTCAACACAAACCCCTGGTGTAGGCGCCGTTACTCCCATTTTACAGATGAGGAAGCTGAGGCCCAGAGAGGGTATGTTATTTAGCACATTACACTCTGCTCCATTTCATGGGTGTTGCGGATTAGCATCCTGGGGTTGCAGTGACTCACCAGCTCACCCGTTCGATCCTTTCGGAAATACTCACTGAGCCAGCACTGGACTCAGCCCTGTGCTTGGTCCTGGGGGTCACAGAGGTGCATCAGACTCGGACCTTGCCCTCACATCTCTTCTGGCCTGGTGGGAGAGGCTGATTTGCAGAGATAACAGATACCAAGAGCTACAGAGGTTATTCTAGGGTCTATGCCGCGTCCTGTGAGGTCACAACGGATGGGTGGAGGGAGCAGTTCTTCCTGTGGGAGCACTGAGGAGGAGTCTGGACAGAAAGGAACCCTGGAGCTGCATTGTTTTTTTTTAAGAAGGAATCTCTCTCTGTCACCCAGGCTGGAGTGCAGTGGCGTGATTCCGGCTCACTGCAACCTCCACGTCCTGGGTTTGAGTGATTTTCCTGCCTCAGCCTCCCTAGTAGCTGGGACTACAGGCATGTGCCACCTTGCCCAGCTAATTTTTGTATTTTTAGTAGAGATGGGGTTTTGCCATGTTGACCAGGCTGGTCTCAAACTCCTTACATCAAGTGATTCACCTGCCTTGGCCTCCCACAGTGCTGGGATTACAGGGGTGAGCGACCGCGCCCAGCCTTGGAGCTGGCTTTAAAAATGAAGAGAGCTCATCAGGCAGCAAGGTGGGGAAGAACATTCCAAAAAGAGGGAAGGGCAGTAGTGAGGGCAGGCAGAGGGAGTCCCTAGGCGAGTGGGAGATGAGGGGCAGGCTGAGATGCAGGGAGCGGTGCGAGGGGAAGCTGGAGAGGTCGAGGGTAGTCGTTGGGAAACCCTTTTATGGAGTCTGGACTCTGACCATCGGGAGCCATTGATGGGTTTTGAGTGAGGGAGGAAAAGATTAGATTGTGTGCAGAAGGATTAGTTTGGTTGAGTGGGATGAATTAGAAAGGCTGGAGGAAGGGAGGCCTTGAGGAGGCTGAGGACAGTGTCTCCAGGGAGGACACCCAGTGTGGGATGGAGAGACGCAGCCTGATTAGACAGAAAGAGAGGAGGCCACACGGATTGGATGTGGGTGTTCAGGAGAAGGAGGAGGTGTCAGAGTCAGGGGGTGGCAATCGGGTGGCTCCTCAAGGCTGGAACTCGGGAGGAGGGGTGGGCGGTGCCAGGGAGAGGAGTTCTGCTTTTTGATGCTGTTTCACCATCAGGGCTGGGCTCCGAAAGCCATCCTCTTCTCCCCTCCTCCCCAGGGCCACCTGCCCACTTCAGATGCTCTGGGGCAGGAGGGAAAGGGACATGAAGAAGTGCCCAGGACCAGGTGAGGGCGCTTGGTAGTGTTAACTGTTTATTTTTTATTTTTATTTATTTATTTATTTTCATATGAAGTTTTGCTCTTGTTGCCCAGGCTGGAGTGTAATGGTGTGATCTTGGCTCACCACAAACTCTGCCTCCCAGGTTCAAGTGATTCTCTGGCCTCAGCCTCCTGAAGCTGGGATTACAGTCATGCATCACCACACCCAGCTAATTTTGTATTTTTAGTAGAGATGAGTTTCCTCCATGTTGGTCAGGCTAGTCTTGAACTCCCGACCTCAGGAGATCTGCCCTCCATGGTCTCCCAAAGTGATGGGATTACAGGCGTAAGCCACCGTGCCTGGCTGGTAGTGCTAACTTTTTTAAAAACACAAAATATAAATCTAGGGAAAGAAAAGGGACCATGTGCAGGTGGCCATCCCTCTGGCCAAGACCAGAGATAGACACTTCCAAGGAGGGTTTGGAGCAGGTGCTTGGTGCTGGGCAGAGCACCTACACATACATATTCAACAGGTTACAGGAGGAGCTGTGCATATTCATAAAGGAGGTCCTGATGCATGCATACTGAATGCACATGCATGTAACATATGATCCATGCTCACTTGGGATGGTGACTTAACATTTAAATGTGTTACAGTTACACCCTATACACCAAAAGGTCTTTTTGTGACACGGAAGTTGCATGAGTAAGCAGTTTCTGTATGAGCTGGAGCCAGTCTGTGGTTGGTGGGCTCTTAGCAGGAGGAAGTTATTGAAATCAGTCTCTTTTCCAGTCAAGGCTGTGGTTACGGGCTGGGCTCAGTGGCTCACACCTGTAATCCCAGCACTTTGGGAGGCCAAGGCCGGCGGATCACCTGAGGTCAGGAGTTCAAAACCAGCCTGGCCAACATTGTGAAACTCCGTCTCTACTAAAAATACAAAAATTAGCCCAGTGTGGTGGTGGGTGCCTGTAATCCCAGCTACTTGGGAGGCTGAGGCAGGAGAATCACTTGAGCCTAGGAGGTGGAGGTTGCAGTGAGCTGAGATTTCGCCACTGCACTCCAGCCTGGGGGACAGAGTGAGACTCTATCTTAAAAAAAAAAACCAAACAAAATAAGCTGCAGTTACCGCTGGTGGAACAGGAGCTCAGTTTGTCGGCATCTGTAAACTAGATGAGCTGCAATTGCTTTGATTTAGCTTTTCTCAAGGCAGGTGCTTATTTAGCTGCTAGAGAAAAAACCCTAGTGTCAGTTAAAACAGAGTTTCTTCTTCAGGGCTGCCTGACTTCACCCTGGCCTGGCATGGCCTTAGGTCATGTTTATAATTTGGCATCTTATTGCCAAGGAATGTCTATTCTTTCAGTACTACGATCTCTATTTTAACATGAATGCTGGTCAGTTATGTGTGTCAGCTGTAAAAGAGGAGGGTGTAATGAGGTGCGACTGACCTCCCATTTCGCCACGGCTGGAAACTCAGTTTTTAAAGTTTTCCTGGGGTCTCCTGGGCCTCAACCAGGGCTGTTTAGTCAGTGGGAGGTGTAGGATTTTATTTTTAGCTTAAGTAGCAAATGTTCCTTTGTTTGCTTTAAAGCTTTAGTTTAATTTATTTTGGAAAAGTTAATATATTTAATTAACACAAAAGAGTATACAGTAAAAAACTGGGCACAGTAGCACACACCTGTAATCCCAGCTACTCAGGAGTTCAAGACCAGAAGTTCAAGGCTAGCCTGGGCAACACAGTGAGACACTGACTCAAAAGAAAAAAGTACAGTAAAAAGCTCAGTCTTATAGGTAGATTATAGTTACATGGTGAGCATAGAACATACAGACTACTTTCTAGACAGACAGCAAGAAACAAAACATGTGGGGGCCCCTCCTGCTCTCCTGCTTTCTGTGGAGTGACACATCAGTTGTCTTTGGGGATTTTTTTTGTTTTGTTTTGAGATGGAATCTCAATCTGTTGTCCATGCTGGAATTCAGTGGCATGCTCTCGGCTCACTGCAACCTCTACCTCCTGGGTTCAAGCAATTCTGCTCAGCCTCTTGAGTAGCTGGCACTATAGGCACCCACCACTATGCCCAGCTAATGTTTTTTGTACCTTTAGTAGAGACAGGGTTTCACCATGTTGGTCAGGCTGGTCTTGAACTCCTGACCTCAGGTGATCCGCCGGCCTTGACCTCCCAAAGTGCTGGGATTACAGGCGTGAGCCACTGCGCCCTGCCTTGTCTTTGGGCATTGAAAAAGCCTTGGCATTTCAGTTCTCTCTGTGACAGTGATTCACAGTCCCGCTTTCTCCTTTTCCCAAAAGAGGGACCGCTTGCAATGTAAGACGACCAAGAAGACTGGCCCAGCAGGGCTTTCTAGGAGTCTCTGTCCAGCTATCAATCAGCAAGAGGAGCCCAGAGCATGCAGCCCTCCCTAGACCCACCTGATGGGGGAACCCTTCTGCTATGGTGCATCTCAGAGGGCCAGGGTTCCATGCGGCACAGTTTGGGAAAGGCTGCAAAGATAGCCATTAGATGTATCAGTAGGTGAACAGAGGACCCTGCCCACCCATAGTCTCTGAATGGTCCCGGACAAATCATAGTCCCTCTCCAGGGCCTTGATTTTGAAGGATGCCATTAGTTTGAACACTTCAAATAGACAGGTATAGTGCGGTATTTGAGAGAATGAACTCTGGACTCCAAAAGACCTATATTCCGAGCATGGTCTTGTCATTGACTCTCTGTGGCCTCAGGTGAGCCCCTTTCTCCCTCAGTGTCTTAGCAGCCACCTCACAGTGTGGAAATAACACGATTGAACGTCTAGTGCCTTGTTGCAGTTCCTGGTGCATGGTGGGTTCTGGATTCTGGGGTCAAGTTCAGGTTCAGCCATCGCGCCCACCCCCACCCCACTTGGCCTTCCCCTTGGTTCTCCCCACCCTGGAGCATCTGGAAAATGGACAGAGGGTGATAGAGGCCCTGGGAGAGAACTACTAAGCAGTGGTGATGGGTGGGCTCAGGTCAGACCCAAGCAAATGGGGGTCTGACAAAAGGAGGGAGGCCTGAGTCCAGGAGCCCTTCCCTGACCTCTTCCCTTAGGTCCCTGCTGATGTGATGGCCCAGTTGTGGCTGTCCTGTTTCCTGCTTCCTGCCCTCGTGGTGTCTGGTAGGTGTCTCCCCTCCCCTGCCATGCAGCCCTAACCTAGAGACCCTCGAAGGACCCTCCGGAAGGGAAAGGAGGGGGATCCCTCATCAGCAAACATCAGCTTCTACGGCCGGCTCTGTGCTTGGCTGCTCTGGGGAGGCTTGGGGAGGAATCCAGGCCTGGACAGGCGGCCTGCGTGGCCATAAGGACTAGTGTGGCTCCCAGGGAGCAGCTGGGGGCTGGGCTTTGCAGGGGTGTCCTGATGTTCCAGCACTCGGTGTCCCTACAGTGGCAGCCAACATTCCCCCGAAGTTCCTGGCCAACATGACAGCAGTGATCCTGCCTGAGGACCTGCCTGTGGGTGAGTCTTGGTCCCTGCGTCTGCCACATGCCTGGCCCTGACCCACAGGAAA
Source organism: Cheracebus regulus (assembly GCA_963574635.1). Taxonomy (NCBI): domain Eukaryota; kingdom Metazoa; phylum Chordata; class Mammalia; order Primates; family Pitheciidae; genus Cheracebus; species Cheracebus regulus. Next base: position 23,735 of record CAUYQU010017411.1, on the reverse strand, counting down.
GTCCTGGGGCACCCTCTTGAGCCCCCAATCCCTGCAGCTCCACGGCTCACTGTGGGACAAAGAGGGCCTGAAGGGAGTTCTTTGGTTCCAGAAGTTTGTTTTCTCCTCTTCTGCTTTTGGGTCAACAGCAGTGTCCCCAAGGGTGTGAGACACACCTCCATGGGCCCTAGCGCCAGCGCCAAATCACCAGTCACCGCCCACCCCCCCGCCGCCCCGTTTTCCATCGCTTTCAGTCTGACTGGAGGATCCCCTTGGGCCAGGCTTCCTCCTCCCTCCTCACACTTGCAATCTCTCCCACCCTCATTCCCCCACTTTTTTTTTTTTTTTTAAGAGAGAGCAGGTGTCAGGCTCAGAACCTTTCACAGAAGCTAATGACTTGCTTTGCTTTTTTTTTTTCTTTGAGACGGAGTCTCAATCTGTCACCAGGCTAGAGTGCAGTGGCGTGATCTCAGCTCACTGCAACCTCCGCCTTCCGGGTTCAAGCAATTTCCTGCCTCAGCCTCTGAGTAGCTGGGACTAAAGGCTCATGCCAACACGCCCGGCTAATATCTGTATTTTTAGTAGAGATAGGGTTTCACCGTGTTGGCCAGGCTGGTCTCGAACTCATGACTTCGTGATCCGCCCGCTTTGGCCTTCCAAAGTGCTGAGATTACAGGTGTGAGCCGCCGCACCTGGCTTTGCTTTGTTTTTATTTGTAAAGTTACTTTCTATCTATGGCAGGTGAGATGGGTTTTTTGATGTAAAGTTTGCTTTTAAAGTAAATGTCTTTAAATGAAATAGAAAGTCAATTTAAAGAATGAGCACCAGGAATAGAACATAGGTACAGCGAAGGTCACAGCAAAATCATAGCAAAGGTCATGACAGTGACACAGGAATGAACGAAGTTTGGGAAACATCATTTTGGTAGGGGCCAGGAGGCCTTAGATAGATTCCCAGAAGGCAAGATATATATATATAGGTTGGGGAAGTAGAAACCATAGGTGGCATTATTGGTTGGGACCTCAAATAACAGAGATACAAATAAAGCAGAGGTGAATCACCCTCCCCCGTGGCCGTCCAGGAGCTGGGAGCTGGGGGGCGCGTCCCGTTATGCTGTCCTCCCTGTGGGGCTGGGTGGGGGTGGGTCAGGCAGCCTTCCTGCTCATTGCCCCGCCTTCCCTAGGGTATTTCTGGATTTTATACACATTGTGTCTACTTTCATCTCTTTGGCCAAAACTAAGCCACAGACTCACACCTTGCTGCAAAGGAACCTGGCAAATATGGCCTTCATTCTGGTCGGCTGTGTGCCCAGCTCAAAATCTGGGGCTCCACTGTTCTCATAAAAGCGGGACAAGTCACAGCCTTTATTGCAGTGTCAGAATAGAATCCAGGAGTATCAAAAGCTACCAGATGAAGCAGGAGACACCACAGAGTGTTGACAAGTGTGAAACCTACGCAAGCAATCCCTTGATCAAGAGAAAGTATTTCCACCCCAGAAAGTTCCCTTATGCAGTTCTAGTCAATCTCTGCTCACTTTGGCAACTGCTGTTCTCATGTCTATCCCATGGAGGCTGGAGAGGGAGGATTGTAACATGACTTTTTTTTTTTTTTTTGCAACAGGATCTAGCTCTGTCCCCCAGGCTGCAGTGTAGTGGGGCTATCATGCTTACTGTAGCCTTAACCTCCTGGGCTCAAGTGATCCTTCCACCTCAGCCTCCCGGGTAGCTGGGACTACAGGCATGCACCACCATGCCCAGCTAATACTTTATTTTTTTTAATAGAGACAGGGTTTTGCTACATTGCTCAGGCTGGTCTCAAACTCGTGGGCTCAACGAATTCTCCCACCTTGGCTTCCCAAAGTGCTGGGATTATAGGCATGAGCCACTGCACCACGACACCTGGCTAATTTTAGGTCTTTAGTTATTTATTTTTGAGATGGAGTATTGCTCTGTTGCCCAGGCTGGAGTGCAGTGGCATGATCGGGGCTCACTGCAACCTCCGCCTCCTGGGTTCAAGGGATTCTTCTGCCTCAGCTTCCCCAGTACCTGGGATTACAGGCATGTGTCACCATGCCTGGCTGATTTTTTGTATTTTTAGTAGAGACATACTTTCACCATGTTGGCCAGGCTGGTCTCGAACTCCTGATCTCAAGTGATCTGCCCGCCTCTGCCTCTCAAAATACTGGGATTACAGGTGTAAGCCGCCTTGCCCGGCCTAATTAAAAAATTTTTTTGTATAGATGGAGATCTCACCATGTTGCCCAGGGTGGTCTCAAATTCCTAGGCTCAAGCAATCCTTCCGTCTCAGCCTCCCAAAGTGCTGGGATTGCAGATGTAAGCCATCACACCCGGCCTTCTTCTGCTTTTAAAATAAATTCAAGTTTCTTGTGGTCCATGAAAGTATCAGGGGACGTAGGCTCCTGTGCCAGTGGCTGAAGCCAGAGCCCTGTGGTGGAGCTTCAGGGAAATGCATCTTCATGAAAAGGAAAAAGTCCCTGCTAATGAACAGCGGGACCAGCAGAGGTGTTGGAGCAGAGGCTGGATGGGTAAAGGAGGTGGGGACACGGGAATAGGATGGGTCTGACAAATCTGCAAAAAGTTCCTTTCAGGCTAGGGATTGGGATGACCAGCCCGCTGCTGTGCTCAGGCATGCAGTACAAGAGTCGGGGCTTTCAGGAGGCCAGCAGCGGACTGGACGCGGCTTTGGCTCACTTGAGCAGAAAGGGGGTGTCCCGGAAGGCTCTTGAAAGCTCTAGTCTGCATCCAGCTGCTGCATCTGGAATAGGTTCATGCCAGCCACTTCTAGTCTTGTGTCACAGAAACGCGGTATTCCGGAGAGGGCAGGGCCATGGGCTCGGCAAGTAGAGGGGCAGATGCCTGGGTACAGCCCCCTGCACTGTGTCCAGTACCCTTCAAGTCACTGGGCACAAGGGAAGTCAGGATGCTGCCATCCAAAGGCCTTGGAATGCGTGCTGAGGAACAGGGGCCCTGAGGCCTGGGGAGGTCCCAGATGGCAAGTCCAGCCTGTGTACGGAGCAGCCAGGTGCCCAGCCCAGCTTCACAGCCAGCTTGGCCAGACCAGCACTGAAAGGGTGGCTGTGGACCCTGGGCAGCCCCCATCTCATCCCCAGGTGCCCAGGCCTTCTGGTTGGTAGCTGAAGACCAGGACAATGACATTCTGACCTATGGGATGAGTGGCCCCAATGCCTACTTCTTCAGCGTCACTCCGCACACTGGGGAAGTGAAGCTGGCCAGCCCTCTGGACTATGAGGTAAAGAGCATCAGCTGGACAGGGCACAGGATGGGGAGGGGACACTGGGAGGGCCCTGGGAACCCGCATCCTGGTAGCAGCACCCCCTGTGCTCCCACTCAGCAGAAGCTCACCACTGGCCCTTTCTCTCTGGCTTCTGCAGACACTCTACACATTCCGAGTCACCATCTCCGTGAGTGACGGCTCCAGCCAGGTGAGTTGGGAGGTGCAGGGGGTAGACAGGGATCGGGAGAGCCCATTCCTTGTTGTGTCTCCACCTCCAGCAAGTGGAGAGTGCCCCAGTCAACAGTGAATTTAATGTTTATTTATATCAAGATTATACTAGACCATTTTTTTGTCATACAATATTACTAAGATTTTAGTATTTTTAAAAATTAGTTAATTATTTTAGCTTAGTTTAGTTTTGAGACGGAGTCTTGCTCTGTCGCCCAGGCTGGAGTGCAGTGGTGCAATCTCAGCTCACTGCAACCTCCACCTCCTGGGTTCAAGCAATTCTCCTGTCTCAGCCTCCAGAGTAGCTGGGATTACAGGCACGCTCCACTACACCCGGCTAATTTTTGCATTTTTGGTAGAGACGGGGTTTCATTATGTTAGCCAGAATGGTCTCAATCTCCTGAACTTGTGATCCGCCCACCTTGGCCTCCTAAAGTACAGGGATTACAGGCGTGAGCCACCGCACCCGACCAACTAAAATTTATTTAAGTTATATAAATATATGATTTATATCATATGAGGGCTTTTTTGAAATATGTTGATTATATTTTAAGTAAACAGTTAAATGTATTATTAATTTATATAAATATTGATTAGAAAAGTACCAAATACCTCCCCTCCTCACCCCAGTGCCCCAAAGGCAATCACTTTTATTTCCCACTTTGGGAGGCCAAGGTGGGCAGATCACCTGAGGTCAGGAGTTCAAGACCAGTCTGGCCAACATGGAGGAACCCCATCTCTACTAGAAATACAAAAATTGGCTAGGCATGGTGGTGCATACCTGTAATTCCAGCTACTCAGGAGGCTGAGGCATGAGAATAGTTTGAACCCGGGAGGCAGAGGCTGCAGTGAGCCGAGATCGTACCACCTCACTCCAGCCTGAGTGACAGGGTGAGACTCCATCTCAAAATAAATAAATAAATAAATAAAACTTGTAGATAAAACTAAAGTCCCCTTGGAAAATCCTTCCAGCTCACTCCCACTGAAGCGTTCTCCATTGTTGTATTCTTTGACACCCCTCAGCGCTGAGGTACATGTCTCCATTTATTTTTTGGTGCATTTTCTGAAACCCAGTGGGATCCAGCTGTCTATATTGTCTTGAAGGCTGCTTTGCCCACTCAGTGATTGAGTTTAGAGCCCTCTCTGGGTCTACATACAAATCCCTGGTTTTTGTACCATCCGTATCTCGGGTGGGAACCACTCTTAAGCTGTTTCCCTCTGGTGGTCACATAGTTGTTCACACCTTTATACTAGCACAAACAAAGCAAAAATGCTCATTCCTGTAAAAGGACACAGACTTTTTTTTTTTTTTCCAACTTTTTATTTTATTTTATTTCTTGAGTTAGGATCTTACCCTTGCCCAGGCTGGAGTGCAGTGGTGCAGTCACAGCTTATAGCAGCCTCCACCTCCTGGACTCAGGCAATCCTCTTAACTCAGCCTCTGGAGTAGCTGAGACTACAGATGCTCACCAACCATACTCAGCTAATTATAAAATTTTTTAGTAGAGACAGAGTCTCACTATATTACTCAGGCTGGTCTTGAACTCCTGGGCTCAAGTGATCCTCTCATTTTGGCCTCCCAAAGTGCATAGTCGTGAGCCACTGCACCTGGCTGGCATATTTTACATTAAAAAAATTAACTAATGATGCGAATTAGTTTCAAATGGTTCAGAAAACAACATATGGAGAGAAACTGGTCTCTATTTTTCAAAAAAAAAGAGCCCCCAAAACAGTATGGAGAGAGAGCGAGCCCAAACAGTAGGCTGATCTACACAAAGGACACCAGCTCTTTGTACTATACTTGCCACTTTCCTGGTGTTTTAAACCCTGTTTTCTGGGCTCCCTGGGCTTTCTCACTTGCAGAACCAGAAGGAGATGCAGGTGATCGTGGAAGACAGAAATGACAACGCACCCGTTTTCCAGAACACCGCATTCTCCACCAGCATTGACGAGGTGACACCTGCCTTAATGTGTTTGTGGAGCAGGGACATTCCAAAGCGCTTCTCAGAGTAGGAAGAGCCAGAGGCAGTCAGTGGGGCATTCAGGATTGAGAAAAGCCTCTCCTAGCAGGGGCAGCTTTAAGAACCAAAGCCAGGGGAATGTAACCCCACAAACAATGGTTACAGCAATATTTTGCAATCAATCAGGTTAGGAATTCTTTCAGTGATGAAAGCAAAGCAAAACAAAACAAAACAAGAACAAAAACAAACAAACAAAAAAGGGAGTTGATTGTGTATCTAAAAAATGTAAAGGTATCTTAGACTTCAGACATGGCTAGATCCAGGGACTCACATCATACCTTGATTTGAGCCAAATCACAACCTGAAACTTGATTGGAAGTCATGTATTCAGGCATGGCTGGAACCAGGTACTCAAATCACATCAAGACATGATTTGAGTTTCTCTCCTCCTCTCAGCTCTGCTTCTCTTATTGCTTCCATCCTGGGGGATGAGTAGTGATAAAACTACGGCTCACATTGAGAAGAAGACCATCTCTTTCTCAATCTTTCCAGCCCAAGCCCCAGGGCTGAATTTCATTGGCTCATTTTGGGTCATGAGCTATCCTTGAGCCAGTTTAGGGGTGTGGAAGGCTCTCATGCATTAGGTCAGCGTCATGGGCCTTCCCCACAACAAGTGAGGGGAGTGGGGATAATTCCACTTAAGCAACATGGATGGAAAGGAGGTTCCCCGATTGTCACTGGGCAGCAAATGCCACCACTCCTGAAACTCCGTTGTCATGTGCCTGCAAACAGCTTTGAGGTGGGGAGCCCCACACCAGGCCAGACATGTGTGGCCTGGACAGCCATGTACCAGGCTCTGATGGAATGCCTCGGTGCCCGGCACTGTCCTAGGTGCTGAGGTTACCTGGGAAGCAAGACAGACCTGGTTGCTACTCTCGACAGTTCACCTAGGGAAGGCCACAGACAGGAACCAATGAAACAAAATAAGCAGGATGATTTCAGATGGGGGCAAGCTCCACCATGAGCACGGGACAAGGCAAAGTGAAGGAAGTGACTGCAGCAGATGCTGCTTTAAGTTGAAGGGTCAGGAAATGCCTCTCTGAGTTGAGGGCATCTGAACAGAGAGACCTGAATGGCAAGAAGGAGCTGGCAGTGGATGCTCCGGGAAGGGGTGCTCCAGGCAGGGGAACAGCAGGTGCAGAGGCCCTGAGGCAGGAACAAGCTCAGCCTGTGCGGCTGGAGGGCTAGGGTGAAGAGGAGGTGAGGTCAGAGAGGTGGGTGGCAGCCCGGCCTCAGAGGGGTCTGGTCTGGACAGAATGGGGGGGCCCTTGGGGGATTTGAAGCACAAGAATGATGTGATCTGATTCATAATTTTCAAAGATCTCTTTGGCCACCATTAGGAAGTAGAAGTCATGGCTAGGCATGGTGGCTCACGCCTGTAATCCTAGCACTCTGGGAGGCTGAGGCAGGTGGATCACCTGAGGTCAGGAGATCAAGACCAGCCTGGCCAACATGGCACAACCCTGTCTCTATTAAAAATACAAAAAAAAAAAAAAAATAGCCGGATGTGGTGGCGGGTGCCTATAATTCCATCTACTTGGGAGCAGAGGCAGGAGAATTGCTTGAACCTGGGGGGCAGAGGTTGCAGTGAACCAAGATCATGCAACTTCACCCCTGGGAGAAAGAGTGAAACTCCCTCTCATGAAAAAAAAAAAAAAAAAAAAAGAGGAAGTAGAGGTCGTGTGGACAGGAGACCAGGAGCAGAGGTCTCCCAAAAGAAGCCTCCAGCTCTGTAGGGCGCTGTTTGAAACCCACGGCTATAGGCTGTAGAGAGCGCATGGGGTGTCCAAGTGCGCAGTGGCACGGTGAAGCTGGGCTCTAGAATGATCCCTCATCCTGGTTCTGAGGGGCTCTGAAAATCAGAAGCCAGCTCAGGTGGTGGAGAGGCTGTGTGGGAGGGGAGGAGGGGGATCCCCCCTGCCGTTCTGCACCCCCAGCTGCCTTCCACCCGCAGCCCTGTGGGAAGGACAGGGGAACACTGTCCCCATGCATGGCACAGCTGAGGACACTGAAGCTCAGGGAGGCAGTGATGGACGAGGGAGAGGAGGAGCTGGAATTGAGCTCACAGGTGACGGGTCCCTCCCTGCAGACCCTGCCAGTGGGCAGCGTGGTGTTCTCCGTGCTGGCTGAAGATAAAGACATGGGTTCTGCGGGCGTGGTCGTGTACAACATAGAGAAGGTGAGTGTGAAGGCGCCCTGACTGCCTTTGTGACCGCCAGGGGGCAGCATCTCCACAGGCAACCCCAGGGCCTGAGCGTTGGGGTGGGGACATTGGCCCTGCCTTGGCCCAGCCCTGGTCCCCAAACCTTCCTCTGGCCACCAGCCCCCCCTCCCCGGAGACCTGACCTTGCCCACTTGCCTAAAGAGGGTTCCTGTGGCAGACCAGACCCTTCTTCCCGCCCGCCTGCTCCCAGGTCTTGTCCAAGTCCCACAGACAATAAGGGGTGTGTGAACCAACTTCTCATGGAAACAGCCTTACTGTTGATAGTGCCACTTACCGAGCACCAACGCATGCCTGGCACATACCCTACAGTTGTCCCTTGGTATACATGGGGAATTGGCTTCAGGATCCTGAGGATATCAAAATCCATGGCTGTTCAAGGTCCTGGCATGCAATGGGGTAGGATTTGCATGTAACCTAGACACTTGTGTGCTTTAGATCACCTCTAGGTTACCTCTAATACCAATGCAATGCGAATGCTTTGTCAATATAGCATGTTATGCTGTGTTGTTTAGGGAATCGTGGCAAGGGAGAAAGTCTGTACACCTTCAGGACGGAGGCAACCATTGTAGGCATAGCTACAGTTTTGATCTGTGGCTGGTGAAATCTGTGGATGTGGAACCCACAGAGATGGAAGGCCACCTGCATCTTACTGGATCTTCCTTTCAAACCACTGAGGATTGTCACCAGTCCCATTTCCCAGAGCTGGAAACCGAGGCTCAGAGAGGTCATGTGACCCGGTGCCAGTAGCATGACTAGTCAGTGACAGAGCTAGGGTTTTCCCCGTGTTGCTCAGAGTGGGGTCCTAGGGAGCAGCGCTGTCCCTAGGGAGCCTGGCCCGAGTGTGCTCTGCCCCAGGTCATCCCCAGCACTGGGGACAGCGAGCATCTCTTCTGGATCCTGGCCAATGGCTCCATCGTCCTCAATGGCAGCCTCAGCTACAACAACAAGAGTGCTTTCTACCAGCTGGAGCTGAAGGCCTGCGTGAGTGGGGGTGCTGGCGGGCGGGCCCGGGACCCATGGCGCTGGCTCAAATGCAGCTGTCTCCCTGCAGGACATGGGCGGCATGTTCAACAACAGCTTCATTGTCCAGTGCTCCATGCCTGTCTTCCTGTCCATCTCCGTGGTAGACCAGCCTGACCTGGACCCCCAGTTTGTCAGGGAGTATTACTCGGCCTCTGTGGCTGAGGATGCAGCCAAGGTGCGCAGGGGACCTGGGGGTGTGGGTGGAGGCGGGAGGCGGGGGAAGCTGGAGGGGTACTGACTAGACCCGCCTCCAGGGAACCTCGGTGCTGAAGGTGGAGGCTGTGGACGGCGACAAAGGCATCAATGACCCTGTGATCTACAGCATCTCCAGTGAGGATGGGGTGTTCCCAGGCCAGGGCTGGGCCGGGAGGCAACGGGGTTGGAGCTCCATCAGAACCACTGGAGCAGCTGTTCCAGCTGTTCCGCCTGTCCCCTTGCCCCTTGCCAGGCTCCACGCGGCCCGGCTGGTTTGACATCTGGGCAGATGGGGTGATCAGGGTCAATGGTTCCCTGGACCGTGAGGAGCTGCTGGAGGAGGGTGAGGAGGTGCAGCTGCAAGTCACGGTGAGCAAAGGCCCCAGCACACCTGTCAGACTCCTGCTCTCTAACCTCTGGCCTTTGATCTCTCTCTGAGCACTGGCTCTCTGCCCTCTGCCCTCTGCTCTATGTCTCAGGCCACCGAGACACACCTCAACATCTACAGGCAGGAGGCCAAGGTGAGCACGTGGGTGACAGTGAGAGTGATGGATGTCAATGACCACATACCTGAGTTTTACAACTGCAGCCTCCCAGCCTGCACCTTCACCCCTGAAGAGGCCCAGGTGAACTTCACCGGCTACGTGGACGAGCATGCCTCCCCCCACATCCCCATCGACGACCTCACCATGGTGGTCTACGACCCGGACAAGGCAGGCGTGGTGGCATGAGTGTGGGCAGGGGGTGGCTGGGGGAGGCCAGTGGGAGCCTGGATCAAGTGCCGGTGTGATGTGGTGCTGGTGGTGCAGGGTGTGGTGATGGAGAAGGGGGGTCTGGGTGCTCTCTGGAAACCTGCGTTGGTAAGCAGTGTCATCCTCTGGGTGATCCGTGTGGGGCTGATAGAAAGGCGTGCTGAGCAGAGGCTGACATTGAATGTCAGGTGATACTGAGTAGAACGTCATTGTCCTTGGTGATGGGTGGCTGGTGAGGTCTCCTGGCATTGGGCAGCCGTGATTTGAGTAGTCTGGGGAATTGGAGGAAGCTGAGCAGTGTTGGGATGAGTGCTCTGAAGTATGAGGTGGGAGGGAACTCTTTTTTTTTTTTTTTTTTGAGATAGGGTTTCGCTCTATTGCCCAGGCTGGAGTGGAATGGCCCAATCTCAGCTCACTGCAACGTCCGCCTCCCAGGTTCAAGTGATTCTCCTGCCTCTGCCTCCCAAGTAGCTGTGATTATAGGCATGCACCACCATGCCTGGCTAACTTTTGCATTTTTAGTAGAGATGGGGTTTCATCATGTTGGCCAGGCTGGTCTTGACCTCCTGACCGCATGATCCGCCCACTTTGGCCTTCCAAAGTGCTGGGATTACAGGCATGAGTCACTGTGTCTGGCTATGGGAGGGCACTCTTAAGTGGAGGCTGCGGTGAGAGGTGGGTAACATGGTGGCGCTGGAGGATGAGTAACTCCAGAGGGTGTGGGTGTTAGGAGATACTGAGGAGGTGGGAATGTTGTGTGGAGGACAGCATCAGGTGGCGTTAGGTTGGCCAGAAGGATGGCACTGGCCAGTGGGGCCACGTAGGGTGTGAGTGGTGTTTGGTGTTGCTGTGGGGGGTGGGGGATTGAGGAGTGGGTGCGAGAGATGGTTGACAGGAGTGAGGGGTGTGTGTCCTGGCTCTAGCCCAGGCCTGGGACCCACAGTGCCTAGGGAGCTGTCTTCTATGGAGCCCACATTTGCAGGGACTGGTGACCAGCCCAGCCTCCTGCACCCTCTCTCGCTGTCTTTTGAGAGCCCCCTTCTGTAGGACCTCATCTGGCAGGGCGTCCAGAGGCAGGAGCCTGGGGCCAGGGACTGGGGGAAGATTCAGGTGGGCAGAGCAAGGGGACAGGTCCCTGCCAGACAGCCCACCTCTACAGGGCAGCAATGGCACCTTCCTGCTGTCACTGGGGGGCCCCGACGCAGAAGCCTTTAGCGTCTCTCCAGAGCGCGCAGCGGGCTCAGCCACCGTGCAGGTGCTGGTGAGAGCGTCCGAGCTGGTGGACTACGAGAGGCAGACGGTGATGATGGTGCAGGTGAGGGTCACTCTGGGGTGCCGGGGGCAGAAGCCATGGGCACTTGGGCTCCATAGCTCCGCCTCCTCCCCTGCCCCTAGGTCATGGTCACAGACTCAGTCAGCCAGAACTTCTCCATCGCCATGGTGACCATCCACCTTAGAGACATTAATGACCACAGGCCCACATTCCCCCAGAGCTTGTACGACCTCACAGTGCCGGAGCATAGCACCACCGGCTATGTGGTCACCAGCAGCATCCACGTGAGTGATGTGGACACGGTGGGGCTGTGGGGTCTCAGCAAGCAGGCATGCATGTGTGAGTGTGTGTGTGTGTGTGAGTGTGTGTATGTGTGAGACAGGGGTGGCCATGGTGAATCCGAGTGTGCTGGGGATTCTCCCTTTGCGTCAGGAAGCATGACAGCTCTGTCCCCATGAGTTGCGTGGGTGGTGGTGCATGCATCGCCTCTGCACAGCTCCCTGCCCTGTGTCTGCCTCACAGGCCACGGACCCAGACACGGGCACGTGGGGCCAAATTACCTATAGCCTGCTCCCAGGAAACGGGTAAGGGCTCAGGTTGGGCCATGGGCAGGTGGGTGAGCAGGGCCCAGGATAGCTGGGGAAGACCGGAGGCACTCAGTTACATTTCAATTTCAGATAAACGAGGACTAATTTTTTAAAAATAATGAATATGTTGCATGTACCACATGGGATATGCTGGAATATTTGTTGCTGTGTATCTGATATTCACACTGAAATGGGCATCCTGTGTCTGTATTTGTTAAACCTGGCCCCTCTGAGCAGGGCAGACCTCTTCCAAGTGGATCCCGTCTCAGGGACAGTGACAGTGAGGAACGGCAAGCTGCTGGACCGGGAAAGCCAGGCTGTGTACTACCTGACATTGCAGGCCATGGACGGTGGGAACCTGTCCTCTACCACCACGCTGCAGATTCACCTGCTGGACATCAATGACAACGCACCCGTGGTCAGCGGCTCCTACAACATCTTCGTCCAGGAGGAGGAGGACAATGTCTCCGTGACCATCCAGGTGTGAGCCTGCCTGGACCTGGTGGGTGGGGCTGGGGAGGGGACCAAGCCTGATCTGTGGGCATGCTGGCTCTGGGTAGTCAGAGCTCCGCTGTGTGACTCTGAGACAGACATTCAGAGTCTCTAGGCCTGTGTTTCCTCTCAGGACATGAAGAGAACCATGGCCTTACTCTCAGGGTCATTGGGGAATAGTCTGATGACTTGTGTGAGGAGCTCAGCTCTGGGCCTGCCACAGAGCAAGCCCTCAAAAACATACATTTATTTTTTATTTACTCACCTGCCCCACTCCAAAAAGGACTTGAGGTGGCTTAGACAGTAAGATAAAAATATGAAAGAAATAAGAAAAAAAAAGAGAAAATAAGGATGGCATTTGTTAAAGGGCACAAAGGTAAAATTAGAACCCAGTGCCTCGGAAATGCTCAGTAAACAGAATTGAAGAAGTGAGCTTCAAATTCTGTTCTGAGCTTCGTGGTGACCAAAGCAAAAAGGAGAATGAGATCAGTGGCCAGGTTCACAGAGTTTATGAGATAAAAAGTCACTCGTGGCTCCAGAGAAACACCAGGAGTAGCTCCTCCCCTTGTCCTTCCTGAAGCGTTGGGCAGCTTCGCCCCTGCAGCATCTGAAAGGGGGTCTTGTGAGAAGTGAGAAACCAGGTCCTCAGAGGGGCAATCTGGTGGCCACAGAGCCCTCCCATCTTTCCGGGACTGTGCAGTTTCCAGAGCATGTTCCCATCCCTGATCTCTTGACAAGCTTTTGAAGCAGATGGCCTAATAGTTCCCATTTTACAGGAGACAACAGGCTCAGAAAGGTTAAGTGACTTTCTGTGGTTACATAGCTAGTGAATGACGGCGCTGGGGCTGCAGCCCAAACCTCTCTGGCCCTGAAGCCTGGGCCTTTCCTCCTTCCTGCTTGGCGCTTCTCCCCTGGTCTGGGAGCTCCTCGGGGCAGGAGTATTTCCGGTCTGTCGCTGTAACTGTGTTGCCCAGCGTGACCCCCAGGAAGCACTTGACGAATTAACTGGCCTGAATTCAGGGCACCAAGGGACGAGAAGACAGGGTCAGACTTTTGGAAAATAACCATCTCCAGCTGCTTTCAAAGGATGCATGTAATAAACAAGATCCCAGCAGAACGAAATGGAGGAGCTGAAGGAGGGGCCCCACAGGGAGGAAGGGAAAGAATTGGTTGAGACAGAGTGGTCCAGCTCTGGGTTCAAAGCCACGTTTGCTGAGCATCCACCCATTCTTCGGCTGAGCCCTGGGTCCTCAGAGATGAATCCACCACCATTCATGCCCCCAGGCAGCTCCCAGTTAGGGGGCAGGCATCAGACAGTCACCCACCTGTGCTATGTTGAGGCCCAGGGAAAGCACCAACTTGGCCTGGAGTCAGGCAGGGAAGGTGTGGGGGGCATTGGGGTGAAGGAACAGAACCTGCAAGGGCCTGGTGGCACAGAGGAACCTGCTGTGTTATCCATGCTGGTTCACCCCAAAGGCAAGCCAAGCCTTCAAGGCCCTGGTGGGGCAGGAACACACACACACACACACACACACACACACACACACACACACACACACTCTTTCTCTCTCTCTCTCTCTTTCTCTCTCTCTCAGACATACAAATTGGGTGAAGAATCAGCTATTTTAAAAATATAGCATTGATGGCCAGGTGTGGTGGCTCACGCCTGTAATCCCAGCACTTTAGGAGGCCGAAGTGGGCAGATTACTTGAGGTCGGGAGCTCAAGACCAGCCTGGCCAACATGGGAAAACCCTGTCTCTACTAAAATTACAAAGATTAGCTGGTGTGGTGGTGCTCACCTGTAATCCCAGCTATTCGAGGGGTTTAGGCAGGAGAATCACTTGAACCAAGGAATTGGAAGCTGCAGTGAGCTGAGATTGGGCCATTGCACTCCAGCCTGGGCAACAGAGTGAGACTCTGCCTCAAGAAAGAAAGAGAGAGAGATAAAGAAAGAAAGAAAAGAAAATATAGGCCTGGTGTGGTGGCTCACGCCTGTAATCCCAGCACTTTGGGAGGCCAAGGCAGGTGGATCACCTGAGGTCAGGAGTTTGAGACCAGCCTGGCCAACATGGCGAAACCCCATCTCTACTAAAAAAATACAAATAATTCACTGGGCATGGTGGTGGGCACCTGTAGTCCCAGCTACTCAGGAGGCTGAGGCAGGAGAATCGCTTGAACCTAGGAAGCAGAGTTTGCAGTGAGCAAGATCGTGCCATTGCACACCAGCCTGGGCAACAAGAGCAAAACTCTGAAAAAAAAAAAAAGAAGAAGAAGAAGAAAGCATATATATAGCACTGAAGTAGTCATTATGGGAAAATCAGAATCTTGGACTTCACACTTATGAGTTTAAAACTTTCCTTGAATGTCTACAATTTCCTACTCCTATATCCCCCTTTCTGCCAGAATATCAGGAGCAAAACGGCCTGTCTTGATGACGGCTGTATTCTCTGCATCTGGAACAGGGCTGGGCACGCTGTAGGCCCACAGTGGTGGTTTGTGAGATGAGAGAATGGCCTCAGTGCTGAAGATCTCAGAAGCTCTTGCAAACTGTTGATCTGAGCCCCTTAGTTGAGAATCTGAGGCTGGGAGATGGGCCCACTGGCTCCAGGCCTGATAACTGCCTACATGGGCCGGCGCTGGAGAGGAAAGTCCAGCTGCAGGGGAGGGGCTGTGGGCTGGGAGTGCTGATGGCTGATGGCCAATCCCTGCTTACCTACACAGGCCCACGACAATGATGAGCCAGGCACCAACAACAGCCGTCTGCTCTTCAGCCTGCTGCCTGGCCCCTACAACCAGAACTTCTCCTTGGACCCTGACACAGGGCTCCTCAGAAACCTGGGGCCCCTGGACAGAGAGGCCATCGACCCCGCCCTGGGGGGCCGCATCGTGCTGACAGTGCTTGTTTCTGACTGCGGCGAGCCTGTTCTCAGCACCAAAGTCAATGTCACCATCACTGTGGAGGTATGGGCTGGCTCAGCCAGGGCTGGATGGCAGGGTGGGCCCCGGGGACTCCCAAGCTGATGGCCAGGCCCTCCAGCTTGAGCCAGTCACACTTCTGCCCTCTGCAGCCAGCCTGCCTGGGTTACAGCTCCTCTCACTCATATGGGCCCAGGCAATACTCAACCTCCCTAGGCACTCAGGCCCCTCATCTGTAAAACGGGGGTGAAAAAGGCTGAAGGTTAAGCCAGTTAATGAATGGAAAGTGCTTGGTAGAGTGCCTGAGCTATAGAGGGTATCAGTAACTATCAGCTCTGTCACTCACAAAGCCCCACCTGAAACCCTCTCTGCTACCATTGAAAAGCAAAGGGAAGGCGTGAAAAGCAGCATTGCTGGTGTCTACTGCACATCAGGACATCTCCCAAGGCCGGGCTGGTTATTACCATTTTGTTCCTATCTATCTATCTATCTATCTATCTATCTATCTATCTATCTTGAGACGGAGTCTCACTCTGTCGCCAGGCTGGAGTGCAGTGCTGACATCTCGGCTCACTCCAACCTCTGCCTCCTGGGTTCAACTGATTCTCCTGCCTCAGCCTCCCAAGTAGCTGGGAGTATAGGTGAGAACCACCACCCCTGGCTATTTAAAAAAAATTTTTTTAAGTAGAGACGGGGTTTTACCATGCTGGCCAGGATGGTCTTGATCTCTTGACCTCATGATCTGCCTGCCTTGGCCTCCCAAAGTGCTGGGATTAAAGGAGTGAGCCACCGTGCCCAGCCTTATTTATTTATTTTTGAGACAGGGTCTCCCTTTGTCGCCCAGGCTGGAGTGCAAGAGTGCCATCGTGGCTTACTGCAGACTCAACCTCCCAGGCCCAGGCAATCCTCCCGTCTCAGCCTCCAGAGTAGTTGGGACTATAGGCACATGCCACCATGTCTGGTTAACTTTTTTATTTTTGTAGAGATGGGGTTTTGCCTTGTTGCCCAGGCTGGTCTGGAACTCCTGAGCTCAAGCAATCCACCTGCCTTGGCCTCCTAACTAGCTAGGACTAAAGATGCATGCCACCATGCCTGGCTAATTTGGCTAATTTTTAAAATTTGTTTTTCGTAGAAACAGAATCTTACCTATTGCCCAGGCCAATCTTGAACTACTGGCCTCAAACGATCCTCCCACCTCGGCCTCCCAAAATGCTGGGATTACAGTCATGAGTCACTGAGCCTGGCCTATTACCATTTTATTGATCAAGCAGCTGAGGCAGGCCTGGGTACAGTGGCTCACATCAAAAATCCCAGTACTTTGGGAGGCCAAGATAAGAGGATTGCTTGAGCCCAGGAGTTCGAGACTAGGCTGGGCAACATACCAAGACCCCCATCTCTACAAAAAGAAAAAATTAGCCAGGCATGGTGGCATGGACCTGTAATCCCAGCTACTCAGAAGGCTGAGGCAGGTGGATCGCTTCAGCCCGGGAGGTTGAGGCTGCAGTGAGCTATGTTCATGCCACTGCAATCCAGCCTGTGAGAAAGAGCAAGACCCTGACACAAAAAAGAAACTGAGACACAGAGAGATTCAGTACCTTGCCTGGGGAGGGGTCACAAAATGGGGTTGTGACTCCAATCAGTCTGGTTCTAAGGCTGCCACCAGCCCACAAGTCACCTTCCTCTGGAACAGTATTGTAACAGATAACCCTACATCCTCTAGGGTTGTGCAGTGCATAGCCTGCACCACTGCACATAGTAGCCCTGTGTTCCCTGGATTGGGATACACCATTTTCACACAAGGGTCAGAGAGTAAGACCTCAGAAATAGAGAAACTGAAGCAGAATGAGAACTTGCTGGTTGTCCTTGGGGTGGGAGGGCTGCAAAGAGAGAACTTCATTTCCTGAGTGAATGGATTTCTTCACCTCTGCGAACAACCCTCACAATTGCCCTGTTAGTGGGGACTACTACCCCATTTTGCAGATGAGGACATTGAGGCCCAGAGTGATCAAGGTCACATGTGAGGCAGAGGTGGAGCAAGATGTGATCAGTGCTCTCAGCCACTCCTGTGAGCTAGGGCGAACTTGAGAATGCAGCTGGTCTTGTGCATGGAGCCATGATGCCATCTTTGGGAAATTAGCAGCAGAAAAGACATCTAGCTAAGGTGGAAGAAGTTGTCTTCCAAATGTTCGTTCTAGGGTTATTCAGAAAAACAAACACCTATGATGTGACCCACAAACACAGGAAGGGCTGGAGTGCTCAGGGCATCCCTCAAGCACATGCCAGTGTTAGGGGACAGAGGGGAGGACAGAGTCACCTCCAGGTTGTGACAATAGTTACAGGGCTCCAGCTGTGTCTGATGGGCTAGGGCTGGCCACAGAGGTGAGAGCCAAAAATAGCCAGTGTCCGAGGCAGGAGCAGGTCTAAGCTTCTGCAGGTCCCAGAGCCCAGCTCTGCCTGAGCACAGAGCTGGTGTCATGGGCTCAGTTGTATGCAGGAGGGACAGGGGTAGGAGGGGACAAGGGAAAGTGTGGGCCTTTGAGCCTTCATGGACACATATGGTATTGGTACCAACACAATAAATCCAAGAGATGGGAGTCAAGCTGGGCCAGGCAGGGTCGCAGGTGGGAACTCAGAACCATGCTTCCAGGAATCAGGGTCTAGAACAGTTCTGAGCTGTGGTCAGAGAAACTTGGCCTTACATATCCAAGGAGGTAGGCAGGGCTTCCTGAGGATGGATATGTAAGGCCAAGCGCCCACCACAGGCCCCTGAAACCCAGGTGTGTGACCTGAGCAAGTTCCCTCCTCCCAGAGCCTGTTTCCTCATCTGGGGAGTGGGAAGTGAGGTCTGAGGCACTGGTAGAGTCTGTGCCTTGGAGCACAGGGATTATGGTTTCTCAGATTGGCTCTGGGGAGGGTAAGATGGGATCTGGGGACTCAGACCTGTCTCTGCCTGCAGGACATCAATGATAACCTGCCCATCTTCAACCAGTCCAGCTACAACTTTACGGTGAAGGAGGAGGATCCAGGTACTTGTTCCCTGGGTCAGGAGAGGCCCTAGGGCTGGGGCCTGGTGTGACTTTGTCAGGGTGGACCTGGAGTGAGAGAGGCGAGGGCAGAGGAGGCTTCTGATGGTGGGGCCAGGAGTCTGTCTGAGCTATGTCCCTCATCCATAGGAGTGCTAGTGGGCGTGGTGAAGGCCTGGGACGCAGACCAGACAGAAGCCAACAATCGCATCAGCTTCAGCCTGTCGGGGAGTGGTGCCAACAACTTTATGATCCGAGGCTTGGTGCTAGGGGCTGGGTGGGCTAAGGGCTACCTCTGGCTGCCCCCGGATGTGAGCCTGGACTTCGAGACACAGTCCGTCTTCAGCTTGACAGTGAGTGCCGAGAACCCAGACCCCCAGGGGGGTGAGACCACAGTATATGTCCGCGTGAATGTGGAAGATGTGAACGACAATCCCCCCACCTTGGATGGAGCCTCACTCCGGGGCATCCGTGTGGCTGAGAATGGCTCGCAGCACGGCCAGGTGGCTGTGGTGGTTGCTTCGGATGTGGACACCAAAGCCCAGCTGGAGATACAGCTTGTGAACATTCTCTGCACCAAGGCCACAGTCGATGTGGGCAGCCTGTGCTGGGGCTGGTTCTCAGTGGTGGCCAATGGCTCTGTGTACATCAACCAGAGCAAAGCCATTGACTATGAGGCCTGTGACCTGGTCACACTGGTTGTGCGGGCCTGTGACCTCACCACGGATGCCGGCTTCCGGGCTTACAGCAACAATGGTAAGGTGGCCTGGTCTTACAGGGCTTGGCAGGCCACAGCTAGGGTGTGGGAAGAAGCCCTGGGCTGGGACTCACAAGGTCTGGGCTCAGATCCTGGCTCCAGCCCTTTCCAGCTGCAAATACTGGGAAAGTCCCAAATCCTCTCCAAGCTTCAGTTTCCCCATCTGTCCAGTGGAGTTGGGCAGTAGATTGGCTGTGAAGAATCCATGAGAAGATCCATGTAAAGCATTTAGTGCAGTGCCTGGCATGCAGTAGCACTGAATTAATGCCATTATTTTGCAAGATGCTGTGAAAGAAAGATCACACTTCAGAGCCAGATGTGTACTTGTATCCCACTTCTGACACCAAATAGCAATAATAACCACATTAACAGCTAGCATATATTGAGTCCTTATGACAGCCAAGAACTGCACCAGGCACCTTATAAGCATTTTTGCACTTCTACACAATCCATAGGGTAGGTGGTCCCTACCAATTTTATAAATGAGGAAACAGGCAGAGTGTGGGCATTTAAACACCAGCTTGCATAGTTAGAATGTGTCAGCATAATGTCATAAGTGGGATCTACCTAGGCTGGGCCCAATCCTGGCCCACCTAACTATTGCTGTGTGACTTTGACAAGCTGCTTATCTGCTCTGAGGTCTGGGATGATACTTCCACCCACACAGGCTACAGAAGACTGAGCAGGCATTCTGGGTCAGGAGCAGGGGAGGGGACTGAGCACAGAGAACACATGGGAGAGAGGCTATGGGGCATGAGGTTGAGGCCCAGGCTCTTTGGGTCAAAGAGCCAAAACCAGCTGACCTTGTCTCCTAGGGAGTCTCCTCATTACCATTGAGGATGTGAATGACAATGCACCCTATTTTCTGCCTGAAGATAAGACTTTTGGTAAGCAGCAGCCCTGTTCACACACACATACCCCTGCTCCATGAGGTCACCCTTGGGCAACCCCCACAGACCATCCAAGGTCTTTCTAAAGGCCCCAGGAGGGCCTTTAGAGAGGGGGGAAGGCCTCTTCCCAGGGCTGCAATAGGAGAAGACATCGGAGGATTTTTTTTTTTCTTTTTTTTTTTTTTTCCTATTTTTCTTTTTTTTGAGACAAAGTCTCACTCTGTCTCCCAAGCTGGAGTGCAGTGGTGCAATCTCGGCTCACTGCAATCTCTGCCTCCCAGCTTCAAGTGATTCTCCTGCCTCAGCCTCCTGAGTAGCTGGGATTACAGACATGCACCACCACGCCTAATTTTTGTATTTTTAGTAGAGATGGGTTTCACCATGTTGGCCAGGCTGGTCTTGAATTCCTGGCCTCAAGTGATCTGCCTACCTTGGCCTCCCAAAGTGTTGGGATTACAAGCGTGAGCCACCGTGCCCAGCCAACACTGGAGTTTTCATTCCAGCTCTGCCCCACCTAATGTCTAGCCCTGGCCCCTAGACCTTTTCTCTCTGGGCCTTCATTACCCTGTGCGGGCCTGTGACCTTGCCTGCGACAATGGAAGGTGGCTGACTTGCTAACTACTGGCCCAGTGGTGGCTGTAATGGCATCTCTTTTGGTAGACTGGTTGAGGGCAGGTTTAGGGGGATGAGCCCTGAGCTGCGCTCGTGGCCAGCCTTGGTCTGGGTGGGCAGTGTCCCGACCCTGCTGACCCCCTTCCCATTCACACCTGCAGTGATCATCCCTGAACTCGTGCTGCCAAACCGGGAGGTGGCTTCTGTCCGGGTAAGTCCTTGGCTCCAGCCTTTGTTGGTCACATTAGCCCCAGGGGACAAGGGTTGGGGCCTTCAAGCCTTTAACGGTAGAAAGAAAATCTATGGGCTCCAACATATGAAAAAGAAAACCCCAGGAGGGAAACCAACACCTGTCTAATCGATGTAATCAAACTTCACTGTGTTAAATGTAGCATTCATAAAAATGCCATAACCATAAATACCACTTGCAGTCTAGGTATTTTTTACTATACCAGAATTCTTGAGTGCTACAGAGAACTTGTAGCCAGTTGTAAATTAAACGAGTGCTTTGTCATTAAATAATTCCCAGAGCCAACTCATAAAAAGGCTTTCAGCTGTTTATGGTGTTGGCTGTGAGCGAGTTTATTAGGGGTGGTGGCTATGCCATGTGTCGGGGAGGCCTCCCACACTGCCGAGGGCTGGGCCTGGCTGGGCTTCTTACTGACCTGCAGAGCTGCCTTCCCTCTCTGGGACTCTGTTTCCCTCTTCAACAAGAAGCTGGCAGTTCCCAGAAGGTGGCATGTGGGTGCTACTCCTTATGCTGTGGAAAGGACATGGGTATAGGAGATGGACAGGGCTGGCCTTCCCCACTTAAAGCTGAATGTAAGGACAGAGTCTCTCAGAGCCTCAGTTTCCTCTTGTAAAATGGGGATGGTAATCCTCCCTCTCTAGATAGAGACAGTAACTGTGTGACTTTCAAGCCTTAAAACACTTTCCTAATCTGCCAATTTTGTTCTAATGTCATGAGTTTGGCCACTGCAATTTTCTTTTTTTCTTGTTTTTCTAAGACAGAGTCTCACTCTGTCACCCAGGCTGGAGTGCAATGGAGCGATCTCGATTCACTGCAACCTCCGCCTCCTGGGCTTAGGCAATTCACCTGCCTCAGGCTCCCGAGTAGCTGGACTATAGGCATGCACCACCATGCCCAGCTAATTTTTTTGTATTTTTAGTAGAGACGGAATTTCACCATGTTGGCCAGGCTGGTCTCGAACTCCTGACCTCAGGTGACCCACCCGCCTCGGCCTCTCAAAGTGCTGGGATTACAGGCGTGAGCCACTGTGCCCAGCCAGCAATTTTCTTTAAATAGACTCTTGTTTGAGACTAAAGCATTGGTGTTGGCCTATCCTCAACAGTAACGTTAGTGGACTGGAGGCTCTGTGTGCTAGTTAAATTTTTCTCTAAAAGGCGCTGGAATGAATAAAAATATCTGTGTCCCCTCCCTAACCAGCTTCACTGTCCATAGGGGAATTGGTACTCACATTAGCAAGGAAATGAGGGGTCCTAGGGGAGGTGCTTAGGAAATCTGAGCATCACTCTGTGTGTGTGTGTGTGTGTGTGTGTGTGTGTGTATGCACGCATGCGCTAGTGTGTGTACGAGTGTGTATGTCCAAGTGTGAATGTGTGTGTATAAGGGTGAGTGTATGTGAATGTGTGTGACTGTGTATATGTGGGTATGTATATGTGACTGTGTATGTGTGTGTGACTGTGCAACTGTGTGAATGTGTGCGAATTGTGTGTATTTGCGTGTGATTGTGTATGAACTGTGTGTGAGTGCATGTGAGAGTGAGGGTGTGTATGTGTGTGTGTCAGGATAAGTGCGAATATGAGAGGGTGTGTGAGTGTGTGAGAGGATAAGTGTGAGGGTGTGTGTATGTGTGTGTGTGTGAATGTGTGTGTGTGTGTGAGTGTGGCAGTGGAGGGGTTGGGGGAGCAGGGCAGGATTTCCACATGTGAGGGACTTTGGGCAGTGATCTGTTTAGAGGTCAGAGACAGGAGCAGGGATTTCTCCAAAGCAGGCACACAGCTTTTTGAAACCATTTGCTTATTCAGGGCAGTGTGGGGATGGTGGATAGAGATGATGAGGACCAGCCTCCCAGCCCACCCTTGCCTGTTTGGGTGTAGGGATGCCTGGTCAGGCCCCCAGATATTGTCCATTCTTGCTCCCAGGCCAGAGATGATGATTCAGGGAACAATGGCGTCATCCTGTTCTCCATCCTCCAAGTAGACTTCATCTCTAAGGATGGGGCCATCATCCCTTTCCAGGGCTTCTGGATCTCTACCTCCTCCGAGGCCGATGTGTTCACTGGGAGCATTCAGTAATGGTGGTGGTCCCTGGAGGGAGGGTCGGGGAGGGGCCCGATGGGAGCTTCCAGGCAGCAAGTTCCCCATCCTGAAGGTTACAAGGCTCCTGAGGATTTAGCTTGGATTCAAAGACTGACCTGCACCTCCCACCTTCCACAGGCCCATGACCAGCCTTGACTCCACTCTCCAAGGCACCTACCAAGTGATGGTCCAGGCCAGGGACAGACCTTCTGTGGGACCTTCCTTGGAAACCAACACCACCCTGAATGTGAGTGCCAGTCCCATCTCCAGCCCTCAACGCCCTCTGCCAGCCCCCAGGGTCCCTCATGCCCCATCTCCTGCACACCCTCTTCCCCTAGCTCTTCACCGTAGATCAGAGTTACCGCGTGCGGCTGCAGTTCTCCACACCAAGGGAGGAGGTGGGCACCAACAGACAGGAGATTAATGCGTAGGTCTGGGGAGCACGGGAGGGAGCTGTGGGAAGAACAGGGTGTAGGAGCCTGGTCTCTGGCAAAACCTTGATGGGATGTCTCTCAATCCTGTTCCTGACCCATATTTGACCTTGTCTCTGTCTTTAACCCTGTACCTTAACCTGCACCATGTTTTTGCATGTCCCCAGAAGCCCATACCCAGCCAAGGGCAGAGAGAGGCCTTGGAATAGGGCTGCCATGTACAGTTGTGAAGGCCGTGCACTGCACAAGGGCACTCTGCTTGCTAAGCTATTAACCCAGCCCCAGAGGAAGAGATTTCTTCTTGTAATTTGCATGGAAGTGCTACCTACTCAGCCAACAGAGATGTCCAGAGGAGGTGCCCCTTTCTCACTCACACAATTCCAAATTCCCCTGGCATAGGTCCCTATCCTATGCCCTACCCTGTGCCATAGGGGCTAAGGCCCCTGCCCCAGACCTCTGTGACATCTGCTCCCTTTGCAGGGCTCTTACCCAGGCGACAAGGACTACAGTCTACATTGTGGACATTCAGGACATAGATTCTGCAGCTCGGTGAGTGCCCAGAGACTGGAGGTGGGGGTGAGGGGGAGAATCAGTAGCAGGAGGGGCCCGTTGGTTGCTACCATCACCATCACCTCACCACCATCACTACCACCATAACTACCACCATCATGACCACCACACCATTGTCATCACCATCATCACCACCACCACCATCACCACCACAACTACCACCACTATCATGACCACCACACCA